>CM022708.1:3719559-3898200 GCA_012295165.1 Asparagus setaceus
TAAATATATAGATAGATGTATGTTCATCTATATAGCTAGGAATTTGTTAAATTCAACTAACAAAAGAATTCATGTTGAAATTATTTGAAAGTTACTTTCCGGACAATGTTAGAACTAAGACTCCGTTCCAAACTTTTAAAGGTTAATATTGAAGCTTTTCTTCACATCATGTTAGAAGTTAGACATTAAAATTCATGATAATTAAAATTCAGTACACACTTGAATCACTTTTTTCATGGAATACACACTTGTTTAAGTAGCAATATTTATCTCAAAAGAGTTTTTTTCCCTTGAAATCGTCATAGATCAAAGATCGACTAACAATACAATCAATTCGTGATTCCCTTCAAAACCACACACGGTAACTATTTTTAATGAAATTGTGTAGGCAAGAAAAAACTATCGCACGCTCAAGGGTCTTGTAAGACTCCAAAAAGTGATGAGAGGGCAAAGTGTGAAGAGCCAGACTTCAAACACTATGAAATGCATGAAGCTCCTCGTCAAAGTCCAGTCACAAGTACGTGCACGAAGGCTGCAGATGGTTGAGAACCGAAACATCCAGCATCACCAAACTCCTGGAAGGAGTGAGAAGGATATGGCGAACAGTTTCAGCAGGTGGAACCTAAGTCAAGTAAGAAAATATCTTCATCTGGTTACGGTACTATGTATATGAAACTTGATGTGGCAATCTGATTCTGGCCAGAAATGAATAATATATTGCATTTCTATTTGGACATATTGAACTTCCTATGTGATGGCATTCAAGTGTTTGAATATAATTTGCCAAACAAAACCTACCCCCTGGCAAGTTACATATAGACATACATAGCGCACACAGTTTGTTGTCCATATATTATGTAACGTAGTACAAAGTATACGAATTAGACAAGGCAATCCAATTCTGAACTGACTGAGCGTATTGCATTTCAATTTGGATATCTTAAACTTCTTATTTGACGATATTCAAATATAATTTGCATATGAATTAGGCAGAAAATCACTTCCTTGGACAACTTACATATATACACATACAGAGAACACACTCTTTGCTGTCCGTATATAACGTAACCTAGTACAAAGAATATGAAACTTGATTTGGCAATATCATTCTAACCTGAAATGAATAAGCATATTGCAATTTTGTTTGGATATGTTGAACTTTCCATTTCATTGTTTGGATATTGATTGCTAAGAAAATCACTTCCTCTGGCAATTTACATGTATGCATATGTAGAATATATTGTCTGTCATCCATATATATAACATAACATAGTATAAAGTATATTAAACTCGACAAAACAATCCGATTCTGACCTGAAACAGATAAGAATATTGGATTTGCTATTTAGAGATAATGAACTACCTATGTGACAATATTCAAGTTTTTGGATCTGAATTTGGCTAAATACTAGTAATTAGTGGATACTCAAAAAACAATAGTAACTAACGAAAAATAGGGAGCTCTGTAAAATTTTATATTTTTTCGTCGATGCAGTCTGAAGCAGAAGCTGATGAAGAGTGGGACGACAGCGTGCTAACAAAGGAGGAGAGAGACTCAAGAACACGAAGAAAGGTGGAGGCAGTGATTAAAAGGGAGAGAGCCTTGGCTTATGCATATTCACACCAGGTATCACAATATTCCAAATACGTCATATCTTTCTAAATTCATGTAGATATCATGAAATCAACCTGACCCAAAGAAATTGAAATGATTTATACAGTTAGTTCCATGTGTTTCGTACTTTCTTTCATCTGGGAAGCTGATACTAATCTGGAACAATACTTATAGTGCACCTAGTAATCTTTTACATATCGATGCGTAAACCTTCGTACCCGATTTACCTGAAATCTAAGTAAACAGTAGTTTGAAAAGATCTAAACAGAAAGTAAGGACCTAGGAAAGGAAAAATATATACAAAACATGATTGAACCATGAAAAAATTTCACTTGTATCAGAGTTGCATCATTAACAAATAAATGAACACCATAATTTTCTCAAGCTAGCCTGACCATAATCCCACACAATGGGCTTCTGATATGATACCATTGTGGGGAACGATCTAGTCTCGACTCTAATACCACTTGTTGAGGAGAACAATCCAACCTGAGCTCGTTGAGGACCAAACTAGACCAAAAGTTTACTTTGTTAAGTATTCAAGTCCATTACCTTTCTAATTCTCAAGCTAGCCTGACCATAATCCCACACAATGGGCTTCTGATATGATATCGTTGTGGGGAACGATCTAGTCTCGACTCTAATACCACTTGTTGAGGAGAACAATCCAACCTGAGCTCGTTGAGGACCAAACTAGACCAAAAGTTTACTTTGTTAAGTATTCAAGTCCATCACCTTTCTAATTCTTTTCATAGTGGGACTATACTCACACATGAATTTCAAACAAAAATGCATCATCCTTATCGTTTTGTTTCAACTTGTTCACAGTTGCTCAAGGTTACACCAAAGTCTGCGCATGCAGTGCTCACTGACATCCGGTCCGGGGGCTACCCGTGGTGGTGGAATTGGCTCGACCGCCACCTTCCAGCTGAACCTCCTCAGAACACCCCTAGGTTCGCCTCTGTTGCACCCCCAACCACCAGTTTCCATCCCAGTATCCAAAATCAAGCGACGAAAGACATTTTCTTTGATGTGTCCACTCCTCGTTCATCCAAAGTACTACCATCCCCAAGATCCAAGCTGTCACTCAAAACATCGAACAAATGGCACAAAAGTTCGATAAGGGACGATGATAGCTTGACAAGCTGCCCAGCCTTCAGACCCGTGCCAAATTACATGGCACCGACAGTTTCAGCCAAGGCTAAGGTGAGAGAGAACCAGATCGATGGAGGCAGAGATGGACGAAATGGAGAGAAGAAGAAGTCCTCGTTTAGTTTGACACAGAGTATTGGGTCTCTGAGATGGGGAAAAGGCCCATTGTTTGCTGCAGCGAAGGAGCCTGTGACGGTTCAGAGAGCGGCAAGAGGGAAGCACAGGTCGACGAATTCTATAGGGGGAGCGAGTGTGGATTCTACTGTTTCATTGCCTGTTGGGGTTGGAAGAAAGCCTTTTAAGTAGCTGCTTGTTCTTGTTCTTGTTGTGTGCGTATGTTCTATTTGATGGACTTGGTTTTGTTTTTCTGTCTGTGTGTGTTATTTGGGTTTACTGATTGTAATGTGACAGGGAAAAATATAAACAGGAAAGAAAGGTTGTGCAGGACTTTGGAATTATTTTTAGAATGTAATTTTTCATTAAAAAAATGAGATTTGGAATTTGTGTTTGATTCATTTCATCCCATGCAACTTATTTATAGTGAACTTTCGATGTGCTGTTATTGCCTGTGGACATAGTCCATTTTATCGACCACGTAAATTTTCAATATCTATAATGATTTTTTTTGTCTATTTTCTTGATATTCTTAGCACTCGTGATGGTATCCATTGCAGCTGTTCATAGGAGAGAATGAGCTTTTTTTTTTTTTGGGTAATTAAAGTATCCATAGCAGCTGTTCATACCTTTCTCTGATTTTCGTTCTTTCTTTCGTCGATCTGTGGTTAGATGTTCTGCTGTGTTGCCCACAAACAACACCAATCTGGGTGGTCTTATATGCATAGTCAATCGCAGTTGGCTAACATCTATTCAGTTATTTTATTATGCAGGATGGGGACTCCACACATGAAAATTAAAGCAATTCCAACAAAATCATCCATTTTATTGAAGGGCCATTTTGTCAAATGCATCAAGGGCATTTGCGCGTCAAATTCTAAACAATGAGAATCATCATAATATTTACAAGAAAACTTGTAAACAAAATTAACAGGGAACTGACCGGTGAATTGGTGATGAATGTTGCAGCAGCTGGAGATGCGGTGTTCTCATATGAGATCCTGGACACTGGAAAAGACAAAATAATAAAGTTAAGGAGTTGAATGAAACTAATGAACAAAAATCAATAATTTTTACTCTTTCTTTACAGAAAATATAAGGCTAGAACTGAATCTTTAGGAACATTCAGTGAGGCATTTATACAAACAAGATGATGTCCTTAAGGACTTGAATGAAATAATCAGTGTTCTAGATGAGATCAAGATGAACAAAAATAGAGGAAGCAAAATAACTTCATGATAACGCTATTAGCCTACAAGGCATTTATACAAACAAGATGATATAAGCACCAAATTTTACCATGTTTCATTCACGAAAGCAATTTCATTTACATAGAAAATCCAACAATGATCCCCTATAATAATCAATCCCCACTTCATTAAACCTCACACACAAAACCCAGATGCCAAGTAACCCCAATGTACTTCTCAAGCATAAATTTCAAAGTTAATTCAGAAAAAATTCGAACCACCCACCCCCAACCCCAAAGCCTCGTCAAACGCTCACTCGCCGCTAAAAACTACATTGGTATCAGAGCCTTCTCTAAAGACCTCTCTTTCTTCTCTGTCCTTGGCCTAGAATGTAGTTTTTAGAGGAGAGGAGAAGAAGAGTTTGTTTTTAGGGCTTCGGTAAGAGGATTGTCTTTCTCTTTTGCTGTGTTTCAATTCAGAGAGAAATCGTTTCAATTTATAGATGCTTTTCACCCAATCATCTCTACCCAAAAATCAGCCTCCAAATAAAGTCAATTAAAGGCCATTTATCAACCCTAATTAAAATCCATTAATAGCCTATTAATTATCCATTAACAACTTTTTATTATCAACGTTTTCTCATTTAATATATTGATTTAATTTGGACAATTATGCTAACATCTCCCACTTGGCTAAATTAACCAAATGATATGCCTCCTACTATCCGCGAGATCAGCTATTTTCTTCTTATCATTACTCTCACTATTTATGAAGAGTAATTCTCATTTTATTATTCATGAAATTTACTTGGACTTATTTATTCCTAAGTCCCATCAAACTCACGTGTTTGATAACAGATTCCGCTGGTATTTCTTTTATCAAAGGATCAACAATCATATCTGTAGTAGGGATGTAAGTCACTTTAACTTCTCTCTTTTCTACAATATCTCGAATATAGTGATACTGAATCTCAACGTGTTTTCCTTTGGAACTATTCGCTCTATTATTGATCGCGACCGCCATTATGGTTATAAATATCAATTGGTATTTCTAATCGACGCAGCTGATAACACGGCCTACTGGAGGACAAGAAGCCTTACCGAGGACTTCTTGAAGAATAAACACAAAAAACTTTCTTCAAGAGAAATTTAATTGATAAAAGATATATCTCTTGGGGTTACATGTCTTTTCTTAAATAGAATAATAAATAAGCCTCCTACTAAGACTAGAATGACAAAAAAATAGAAAGTATCAAATCCTACCCTTAAAAGACTCCTATAATAGAAGAAACAAATCATGAATCAAAATTAAATTTGTTTCCTAATCTAATTTGACTCTAACATTGAATATATTTCCTAATCTAAATTGATTCTAACTTTAAATATATTTCCTAATCTAAATTGACTCTAACTTTGAATATATTTCTTGTTATGTGTCCTACATCAGTCTCCCTTTGTTGAAAGAAGCTCGACCTCGAGCTTATATTTATTTGAATAGAAGTACTTGATAAACATTTTTCTTCTCCTACATCGATTAGCGTCCGCCTTATGCTTAGCTTTGATTTTCTCCATCTGTTCTTTTACTTTCTCATCTAGGACTTCTTCAGAATTAAACTTGCCTTTCTTCATGCACTTTCATGATAGGCCAATGCCAGGCAATTTCGATAAATCTCACGTAAAAATGGCTAGGCGGAAAATTACGACCCATTTCGGCTCTTCTAGGCCAATCTCGAATAGCACGCACATTCTCTTCATCAACATGGATGTCCTCTGCATTGACGACAAAGCCCAAGAATAATAGGCTACTAGTCATGAAGTTGCACTTCTTCAGATTGATGTACAACTTGTTCTCCTGATTATTAACCGCATGAAAGTGCTAGGAGCATTGGAAAGGCCAAAAGGCATGACCAACCATTCATACAGGAATTCTTTTATTTTGAAGGCAGTCTTCCACTCATCTCCTTCTCTAATCCGAATCTAATGATAACCACTCCTGAGATCAGTTTTCGAAAAGACCTTTGCACCTTGCAACATGGCGAGCATATCATTTAGTGTAGGAATTGGAAATCGGTACTTCACTGTGATTTTATTAATAGCCTGACTGTCAATACACATCCGCCAAGTCCCGTCCTTCTTAGGTACAAGGAGGACTGGAACTGCGCATGGGCTCATGCTCTCCTTAAGGTACCCCTTCTGTAATAATTCCTGCACCTGCTCTCGCAAAATCTCATGTTCGGTTGGGCTCATCCTGTAATGGGGCAGATTAGAAAGTGTGACCCTAGGTACGAGGTCAATATGATGCTGAATATTTCGAAGCGGAGATAATCCAGCGGGAAGCTCTTCTGGCATGATGTCGCGGAATTCCTTCAAAAGGAAATTTAGCCGTTCTGGAATATCACTCGCAGAACCGGTGAATCCCTTAATCACTACGGCAAATACAAATAGAGCATGTAAAGACTCCTTCTGAAACTCTCTCGCGGCACATAACGATACAATAGATTTTCCTTTAATTTTAGGAACACTATTTTCCATCAGGGGACATATGGTAAACTTCACATTGTCTTTGGTAAATTTTATTACATTCTCCCGTCCCTTATGGCACGCATCCACATCGAACTGCCACGGTCTCCCTAACATCAACTGACATGCATCCATATCAACAATATCACAAATAGCGGTGTCCTTATATTTACCAATAGAAAAATTAACTATGCTCTGTTCCGTGCTCTTGATATCACCCACGGATATAATCCAGCTGATTTTGTAAGGGGAAGGGTTCTTCTGCGTCTGCAACTTTAGCCTATCCACTGCTTCTCGCGATATCAAGTTCTCTTGACTACCACTATCAATTATCAACTCAATCACATGCTGGTTCACCTTGCAACGAGTTCGGACAAGATTATGCCTTTGTGGATCCTCAGCCACCCTTTCTGTTGGTAACATCAACCTGCGCACTACACACACCTCGCACTCTTCCTTGTCATACACGTCATCGGGGTTAACCGTATGGTGTTCGATCTCAGTTTCACCTTCTTCGTTGTCTTCCCTTTCAATCATATTAACTCTACCACGGTTAGGATAATTATTAGATAGATGCCCGGTTTGTTGACGGCGATAACATCTATTCCCATGATTCCGAGCGTAGGGATTATTAGCCTGTTGATCACGAACTCCTCACCGGTCTGGGAATTCCGATTCGAGTCCGGCCTTTATTATCATCAGTAGCCTTTTGAGTGAAATTATGATTATCAGCAGTCTGCTTATACCCTATGTTTTGCCCTTGTGACGTTTCACCAAACCTCCTAAAATTAGACGGATATCTATTAGGTCGGGTGAGTTGCGCTTCCACCTTCATGGCACGATTAATTGCTTCATCCATGCTATATACAGTCGTCAACTACACTTGATCCTTGATCGCGAGGTGAAGTCCACCGGTAAACTTGGAAATCTGTTGTCCCTCTGTTTCGTTTAGATTGTTTCGCGCCGATAGCCTATAAAACTCCTGGGTATATTGCTGGACTGTCCGATCCTCGTGCTCGCAATCTTGAAACTTCTGATAAAGGACTTGATCATAATCTGCCAGCAAAAATCGTAGACATAGCGCCTCCTGTATACGTCTCCAAGTGCGAACATGTTGCTTGCCTTAGCGCCTGCGATTGTTTTGAAATTGCTCCCACCAAGCAGACGCTCCACTTCATAATTTGTAGGCCACAGATTTAACTTGTATGTTATCAGCAATTCTCATTAGGTCAAAATATTTCTCGACCTCAGCAAGCCAATCTAGAAAATCCTCCACATCTAGATTTCCGCTAAAGAATGGGAGATCGGCCTTGATCTTTGGGAACCGATCATTGTACTGGCCTTAATTATTATTTCGATCATTGTTTGGTCCGAAAGCAAAATCTTCCTCCCCTTCAGAATCCGAGTCCAAACCAACCCTAGTCGGCGGATCGCGAGGATTGGCCCCGCCCAAAGTCCTCCAGCCTGGGAACTCGCGCCTAGGGTTATTCCCAATCAAGTTCCGAAGTGTCTCCACCATCAACTCATGTTGTTGTCGTGATTGCTCTAGTTGTTGCATCTGTTGTTGCATCAATTGGAGCATTTGGACGATTACAATATTGGGATCGTTGTTATTTTCAGCCATTGCACAGGACGAACAAGTGCTATGATACCAACTGATGCAGCGGTGATAACACGAAGCCTTACCACGAGGACTTCGAAAACAAGAAGCCTTACCACGAGGACTTCTTCAAAGAATAAACACAAAAAAAAACTTTCTTCAAGAGAAATTTAATTAATAAAAAGATATGTCTCTTGGGGTTACATGCCTCTTCTTAAATAGAATAACAAATAAGACTCCTACTAAGACTAGAATTATAAAAAATAAAAAAAGTATCAAATCCTACCCTTAAAAGACTCCCTATAATAGAGGAAATAAATCATGAATCAAGATTGAATTTGTTTCCTAATCTAATTTGACTCTAACATTGAATATATTTCCTAATCTAAATTGACTCTAACTTTAAATATATTTTCTAATCTAAATTGACTCTAACTTTGAATATATTTCTTGTTATGTGTCCTACATCACTAACAAATTGAGATCCAGATCAATCAAAAATCGTCTTATCCATACAACATGTCAGCATGTGTAGTTGCCAAACTACAAGCAACACACCCTTATTTCTTGCTACTCCAAGAAACAGCTCCTCCTCCAAAGATGAATAAGTGTCCCGAAGTGAACTTTCCATCATCTTTATCACCTCCGAAATTAGCATCGGAGTAATCAAGGACTTCAAGCGTACTTGCTTGATAAACCAATCTATAACTCAACGTGCCTCGGATATAATTCATAATCCTTTCCCAGTGTACTGGTCCTCGATTACTTTGATATCGGCTAACCAGACTTACAGCATAAGCTAAATCAGGTATGGTGCATAATATTACATACATCAAGCTTCCAACTGCTTGAGCATAAGGAACATCTAATGGCTTTTACCCCTCTCCAGGGCTATGCTTTTACACAATCTCTTTCCTATAACTAATGAAGTTGGTGCAGGATTGGAATTCTTCATTGCAAACCTTTCAAGAACTGATCTTAAATACTTTTCTTGGTTTAAACTTAACATTCTAGACTTTCTATCTCGAATTATTTAAATTCCAAGAATATATGATGCATCACCCATGTCTTTCATCTCAAACTTTTCATTGAGATCTGACTTGATTTTGTTCAACATTTCTATGTTATTTCCGGCGAGCAATATATCATCCACATACAAAGATAATATAGTGAACTTGCTCCCACTTTTCAAGACATATACACAATTGTCTAATTTATTTTGAACAAAACCAAGTTTGATGACCGCATCATGAAACTTGAGATACCATTATCTAGAAAATTATTTTCAACCATACAGAGATTTTATTAACTTGTAAACTTTATGTTCCTTTCCTTTTACCTGAAAACCTTCAGGTTGTTGTATATATATGACGTCCTTCAACTCTCCATTGAGGAATGTTATTTTAACATCCATTTGGAAAAACTCCAAATCAAGATATGCAACAATAGCGAAAATAATTCTAATGGATGCAAATTTAGCTACAGGAGAATACGTCTCTTGAGAATCTATTCCTGCCTTCTGGTTGGAACCCTTGGCAACTAACCATGATTTAAATTTATCAATAGATCCATCAACACGATATTTCTTTTTGAGCACCCATTTACATCCTATGGCTTTTCTATTTTCTGGTAGATCACTAAGGTCCCAAACCTTGTTCTTTTCTATAGAATCAAGTTCTTCTCTCATAGCTTCCAGCCATAGATCTGATTCAGCGATTTCATCGCTTTAGAGAAGTTTAAGGGATCTTGTTCTTCTATGTTTGGATCTACCGAGAAACAAGATGGTTCCATGAATATAAATAGTAATCATCTGTGACGCCCCAGGTTTCAACAAGGCTGTAGTCCAAGGTGAAACCCAGAATGTCAAACGTGCCATGCACCAACACCGTGCAACAACATGTTTCACCATCACAAGAATATCTCTAGCGAAGTCAAGTAGCAGTGAAAGTACAAGAGGATAAATAAATAATAAAATAGAACAATGAGATCGAGAATTTACGAGTAGTATAAAGATCATCAACATCAACAGGGCCTAACGGAGATAAAATAGCATATATAGAATCGCCTCAAGACAAGAATCAATAAGAGGTTCACTAAGGCACTCCCTTTACACAATAGGGTCACAAATCTCTAGAGTCTAAAACAATTAAAATAAACATCTACCGTGGAGCCTTAAAAATAACTACTAATATAAATAACTAAAAGAGGTGCGTGATGCTATCCATCAACCTCGCGACTCTGCACCACCTGCCACCAAAAGAGGGAAACAACGAGCCAAGCTATAGCGAGAATCATCTCCACCGCCTCTGTGGGGGGCTGAGAATATAAGAAAATCTTGGTTAATACATATAGATACAAAATCATTCATAAAGTACTAAAGGAAAATTGGCATGTAGAGACCCACAATATAAGAGTTAGTACGCCGAGTTTAAATAATCCAAACAAGAAAACCCTCATGTATATACCATGTCTCGAATTGTGAATCACTATATACCAATTCCTCCCTACAATGAAAAATATTACCGTAGTAAAATACAATTATTCCAAACCTCAACTTTAGAGTCAAAGTCACATCTCGAACTACCTCTGATAGTCAAGTACGATCACAAGGGAATATCGCCTAGCCTACCATCACCACAAATCATATCACATATATACTATGTATGCAATGCATCTAAACGCACTCCAACACTCTGTAATTTAACATGGAAGCAATAACACAAGCCGGACCACACACACACACACACACACACACACACACACACACACACACACACACATATATATATATATATATATATATATATATATATATATATATATATATATATATATATATATATATATATATATATATATATATATATATATTCTCACAATATATTTGACAAAGGAGCAAGGACTAATAGAATCGTCTATTTAACTTAAGTTATTAACATTCCACCATGCTATTTTTTTACAAGAAATTCTATCACGCGATCATCATGCGGATCGACATATATGGCTCACTAGCCTCATCGCATTACCTTGCGGATCGGCATATATGGCTCACTAGCCTCATCGCATTACCTTGCGGATCGACATATATGGCTCACTAGCCTCATCGCATTACCTTGCGGATCGACATATATGGCTCACTAGCCTAAGCGTGTCCCGGATGTCACGTATACTTTATTAAGAACATGTACTTATGTGTTCGTGCACATATCTCGATGTACAAATAATATCTCATGTCCACAACATCTCAGGTGTTTAATAGATTCTAGACATCATAATAAAATTCAGGTTGGTGAAGAAATTTCTCAAATCAAAAGTATCACGACTCAAAACATACACATGCATAAATTATTTGAAAAATCCTCTGAAATCCCTCAAAATCGCCAAAGAAAAGAACAAGGCTTTGAGAGAAGGGAAAAAGGGCTACTAGGGTTTGGGACACAGGAGAAAATAGGTATTTTTCATGTTTAGACATGTGTATATATGACAACAAACCGAAAAACTACAGCCCTAAACCTGAAACTCAAACTGAAAAAAAACAATCTGACTAGAAACAAACTCTTGGTTATTTTAGCTATAACTTTTGTATCCGACCTCAGAAGGAGATGATTAAAGATTTTCTGGAAAGCTGCTGAAGGTATCTACAACTTTGATCTTTTAAGTTTTTCCATATTCACAACGTATCGGTGTGAAAAAGACAGAATCTCTCCACTAGTCATAAATTTCCAGATTTATGCATCGAGCATGATTTGTGCACTTGCACTCATATATGCACATATATATGTTGTAAAATCATCAGAACTCAGATAAACAAGGTTGTTTAATTATTTTCAGATCACAAAACATCTCTATAACTCATTGTAAATCTTTTTAAACACAAAAGATTAAATCTTTACACATATAATATAAAAGAATCTCTTTTCTATATTCAAAACTAGTTCTTTTAGGCTCAATAAAACCTTGTGAAAGAATTTCATTAAGCGATTCTCTGAAAAATTAGGTGTGGGGTTAGCAGAGATGAAACTCACTGAAATCTTGTTAAAACAAGTGAAGGATGCAAAGGCAGGTAGATCCCTAAGCTCATACCAATCCAAGGTGAAATCTTGCTTCAAAGGCTCTTGAATTCTCACAAGAAAGTTCTAGGGTTTAGAGGAGGGTTTGGTGGCTGTTAGGGTTTGAGAGTTCGATAAAAGATGTGAAAATTCGTGAAAACATGTATTTATATACAGTAAACCGAAATAACCAGTCGGACCGAAATCCAAATAAGAACCGGAAATCTGTTTTGACTAGGAAAGTATCCCCTTGGTAGTTTGACCATAACTTTCTCATCTGAACTCCAAATGAGGTGATCTAGATTTGTTGGAAAGCTGTTGAAGAGACCTACAACTTTTGTGTTTTAAGGTTTTCTAGATTATAACGAGCGCAGTGTAAAACCTATAAACTCATAACGGTCATTATTTCAGATTTATACTCGTGCATGTTTCGTGCATGTTTTGACACGTTCTCTCACAAATGTGAACTTGTTTGTTCTCAAAGCACTTGATAACATACTCAAATTTTATTTAATGATATTTGTCACCATAAAATATATTTATCAATATATATCACAAAATATTCAAATTATCGGGGTTTTACATTCTTCCCCTTAAAAGAATTTCGTCCTAAATTCAAGAACAAGATCATAGTAACATCAACATTTAACATTCTAGAATGCGAATACCCCCACTCAACTCCTAATTAAACGAAACTAGTACATCGGTGAAAATCCAAACAAGGAACCCCCATATATATACCATGTGTTCAATGATTAGGAGCTAAGTGTTAGTACATCATTTTAGTGTTAAATATGGATGTAGTTAAATTACATATATAAATATAAACATCATAACATAAAGGTATAGCCAAGTATCAACCTCTTACTGCTCAAGCAGGTGTGGGTAGTCATGACGAACATCCTCCTCGCTCCCAGAAATCTCTTCGCTTCCTTCCTGCTCCACTGGACCTTCACTAATGGAATAATTTTGTTTCTAAGCTTTTATCTTCTCTAGCAAGAATACAAACCGGAACCTCTATGGTGGTCAAATCATCACGAATCTCAATTTCGGTGTATCAATCACTCTCACGCCTCGCCACGCAAATGCTTTTGAGCATTGAAACATGAAAGACATCGTGTACACTTTCGACATCGATCTTTGGAAGATCTAATTTATAAGAAACAGCTTCCAATACGCCAATAATCTTGAATGGACCAACATATCTTCGAGCAAGCTTCCCCGCTATCGATCGCCGAACGCCCTTCATTGGTGATACTTTCAACATAACCAAGTCTCCAATTCAAACTCTAGGGGGTCGCTTCGATCCGCATAGCTCTTTGCCGCACTCGCGCACGCGTTCTTTAATCAATGCTACCTTCTCGTAGTGCGCCTAACAAGCTCGGTCCAAGTAATAGGCTATCCTCGGTTCTTCAACATATAGGCGATCCGCAAGGCCTCCCGCATAATGCTTCATATGGTGCCATACCAATAGTCGTTTGATAATGTTGTTATAGGTGAATTCAATCAATAGAATATGGTCCTCCAACCGCCTGAAAATCCATAATGCATGCACGCAACATGTCCTCTAATACTTGATTGACCCTCTCCGTCTGTCCATCCGTGCGTGGGTGAAAAATACTAGAATATGACAATGTACTACCAAAAGAATTTTGGAAACTCTTAAATGTGAAGTAAAAGCGAGCCTCGATCGATACAATCAGATCGGTACTCCATGCAATCTCACAATCTCTGGATAAATATCCTCGCATAAATCTCAATTGTATGTCGCTTGTCGGTATAAATGTGTCGACTTCCAACCAATCGACTATCACCCAAACTGAATCATTCCCTTTCTTGATCTCGGCAATCCTACAATGAAGTCCATAGAGATATTTGCCCACTTCCACTCCGGAATGGGTAAAGGCCGAGGGTTACTGGTCTCGATGTTCTACCTTCACTGTCGACAAAACACACTTGGCCACATACTCAGAATCTCCTACGATTCCGCTCCACCAAAATGTCTCCTCGGGTTCTTATACATCTTCATTGTGCACGGATGTACTGCAATACCCTCTCGCTGATGACGCGGGCCTAAAAATCTAACCTCGGATAACCAAAACTCACACTTGCGAATTTGGCATATAGGCGATGCTCCCAATGTTTGCAATGCTAGGTGAAGATGCTGCCGCGTGCCTCTCCGATCTCGAATAGATAAGGATATCGCCGATAAATACTATCACGAACTGATCTAAGTATGGACGAAAACCCGGTTCATCAAGTCCATGAATACTACGGGTGCATTAGTCACCCAAACGGCATGACAAGAAACTCGAAGACTCATAACGAGTCGAAGGCGTTTTGGGATATCCATCTCCGCACTCAATCGATGATAGCGTAACGAAGATCAATCCGAAGTGCCGCTCCTCGTACTGGTCGAACAAGTCATCAATCCTCAGTGGACACCTATTCCGGATAGTGACTTTATTTAACTCTCGATAATCTATACACAACGATACTACCGCCCTTCTTCTTCACGAAGAGGACCGGTGCTCCTCACGGAGAATGACTCGCGAATAAAGCCCAGATAAAAGCTCGTCACTGAAGTCCGAGCTCCCTCATCTCGAGGTGCCATACGATAGGGAGCTCGAGATATCGGTTTGTGCTCGGCCGCAACTCAATGCGTAACTCAACCTCTCTCACAGAGGTAACCCCGTATGTCCCGAAGACATCCCCAAGATCGAGACCACTCTAGTCTCGCACAACTCAAGACTCGATCCCCGAGCATCACCTCCTCGATATAAGCCAAAATGACTCGCAAACCGACCTGCAGGTTGCTACAATCGACTCCATCGGACGCCAGTAGTCGACTATTTTAGTAAAATAGCCGATACTGACATGGTATGATGATAGTCAATCCATACCGAAAATGACGTTGAAATCCGACATCCGCAACATGATAAGATCTATGAAAAACTCGAACTCATCTAGTCTGATGACACATCTCCTACAGATACTCTCTAATAGGGACATCTTCCCTAAAGGAATAGAGACGGACAACAAGATGTCTAAAGGAAGTGCTAAGCTGAAGCCTATCCACGAAGGCATGAAAGATAAAAGAATGTGAAATTCCGAATAAAACAAGTACCGAAGTTAGAAAGGAAATCACGAAGAAGGCTTCGCGATCGTGCTCACGCTGATTGCGCAAACTTTGCCTGCGGGTTTTACCGTTGGGTGGTGGTGGAACGTATGGGTCCATCTGACCCTGAGGAATATTCTGAATAGCGCAATTCTGGCCTATTGGCCCTTAAGTCCTCGAAATAATAGGTAGTACATCTATCCTCCATCACTGATCGTAATCTGGCCCTAAACCGCCGACCCTGACTTCTATCATGCTGGCTTTCACTGATGTATTATAAAAATCTCTTTTTATCCGATCTTGCTACAATTATAACATGTACCCCGAATCCTACGCTGCTGTGGCGCTCTCGAATTATATTGTCCTTGTTACTGGTGGTATAAATTCTTACCGCACATCGAATTCTTTAGATCCCGCAATAGGCCACTTGTCCTTAACATTGTGACTATGCTAGTCTTGATTCCATAATTAATTACGCATATATCTTTTGCTCTAATCGACTAGCTCTAATTGCTTGTCGAAAAAGTATACAAAATTTCCTAAATAAGTGATATTCGCTATTCTAATGAAAATCTGAAGTCGTGCCAACCTCGTGCTATCCTCTAGTGATATCCTCTACATTGAATACATCTAACTTCCGCTTTGGTGCTAGGTTGACGGAAGATAATTTCATGTATTTCTCCCATTTATAGTCTGACATGAATCCAGCTCGAAACTATGGTGCTCTTAGTGTCCGATGTCTTTCTTACTCTTACAGAGCCAAACCTCCTATTCTCGGCTCAAATAGTGTTGTGGTGATGGTGTGACCATTATATTTCCTCTCAGAGTTGACGGACCGACACAACGGTGGTGGAACTCCGAAAATCACGGTGAAAACGGATACGATACTCGCCTCGATTGTTGCAAAATCTTGTTGCAAACGACATCATGAAGTCGATCGATACTATGGAGCTCGCCGCAGCTGGCCCCGCTTGCCTATCTAGGTACGAGTTTTACCTCGATCACATCCTCATCCCGACGTTTATAATATCAAGAGGAGAGCATATATATACATAACGATCACAATAAGTATTCATAACACATACTATTCACACAAATATTTTTAAATCAACATAAAATAGTTGTCATAAAAAAAATTCATAATTTTTGAATATATGTATATATCGTCCTCAATCATTCTAGAAATTCCTAGCGACTCTATACATGATTCCTAGGAAACTCTATCCTAGCTCCACAATATGACACAGAATGATCCTAAGGATCCGGAACTAGAGCTCGATACCAACCGTGGATTTCGTGTTTCAACAAGGTCGCAATTCAAGGTGAAACCTGAATGTCAAACCCGCATGCACCAACACCATGCAACAACATGTTTCACCATCACAAGAATATCTCTAGCGGAAGTCAATGTGAAAGTACAAGACATGCAAATAAATAATAAAATAGAACAATGAGATCGAGAATTTACTAAGTAGTATAAAGATCATCAACATCAACGGCCCAACCGAGATAAAATAGCATATATAGAATCCGCCTCAAGACAAGAATCAATAAGAGGTTCACTAAGGCACTCACCTTTACACAATAGGGTCACAAATCTCTAGAGTCTAAAACAATTAAAATAAACATCTACCGTGGAGCTTGAAAAATAACTACTAATATAAATAACTAAAAGAGGTCGGTGATGCTATCCATCAACCCGCGACTTCCTCCAGACACCGCCAAAAGAGGGAAACAACGAGCATCAAGCTATAGCGAGAATCATCTCCACCGTCCCGTGGGGAAGGGCTAGGAGAATATAAGAAAATCTTGGTTAATACATATAGATACAAAATCATTCATAAAGTACTAAAGGAAAATTGGCATGTAGAGACCCACAATATAAGAGTTAGTACGCCGAGCTTAAATAATCCAAACAAGGAACCCCCATATATATACCATGTGTTCAATGATTAGGAGCTAAGTGTTAGTACATCATTTTAGTGTTAAATATGGATGTAGTTAAATTACATATATAAATATAAACATCATAACATAAAGGTATAGCCAAGTATCAACCTCTTACCGCTCAAGCAGGTGTGGGTAGTCATGACGAACATCCTCCTCGCTCCCAAGAAATCTCTTCGCTTCCTTCCGGTTCACTGGACCTTCACTAATGGAATAATTTTGTTTCTAAGCTTTTATCTTCTCTAGCAAGAATACAAACCGGAACCTCTATGGTGGTCAAATCATCACGAATCTCAATTTCGGTGTATCAATCACTCTCTTGCTCCTCGTCGCAAAATGCTTTTGAGCATTGAAACATGAAAGACATCGTGTACACTCGACATCGATCTTTGGAAGATCTAATTTATAAGAAACAGTTCAATACGCTCAATAATCTTGAATGGACCAACATATCTCGAACAAGCTTCCCTGTTTACGAATCGTTGAGCGCCCTTCATTGGTGATACTTTCAACATAACCAAGTCTCCAATCACGAAACTCTAGGGGTCGTCGCCTCGATCCGCATAGCTCTTTTGCCGGCTAAGCCGCGAATGCGTTCTTTAATCAATGCTACCTTCTCGTAGTGCGCCTAACAAGCTCGGTCCAAGTAATAGGCTATCCTCAGTTCTCGCCCAACATATAGGCGATCTGCAAGGCCTCCCGTACAATGCTTCATATGGTGCCATACCAATAGTCGTTTGATAACTGTTGTTATAGGTGAATTCAATCAATAGAATATGGTCCTCCCAGCTGCCCTGAAAATCCATAATGCATGCCTGCAACATGTCCTCTAATACTTGATTGACCCTCTCCGTCTGTCCATCCGTCTGTGGGTGAAAAATACTAGAATATGACAATGTACTACCAAAAGAATTTTGGAAACTCTTCCAGAAATGTGAAGTAAAAACTGAGCCTCGATCTGATACAATCGTATCTGGTACTCCATGCAATCTCACAATCTCCTGGATAAATATCCTCGCATAAATCTCAGCTGTGTATGTCGTTTTTTGCTGGTATAAAATGTGCTGACTTCGTCAACCAATCGACTATCACCCAAACTGAATCATTCCCTTTCTTCGATCTCGGCAATCCTACAATGAAGTCCATAGAGATATTTGCCCACTTCCACTCCGGAATGGGTAAAGGCCGTAGGGTTACTGCTGGTCTCTGATGTTCTACCTTCACTTGCTGACAGGTAACACACTTGGCCACATACTCAGCAATCTCCTTACGCATTCCGCTCCACCAAAAATGTCTCCTCAGGTTCTTATACATCTTCATTGTGCCTGGATGTACTGCAATACCCTCTCTGCTGATGACGTGGCCTAAAAATCTAACCTCGGATAACCAAAACTCACACTTGCTGAATTTGGCATATAGCTGATGCTCCCGCAATGTTTGCAATGCTAGGTGAAGATGCTGCTCGTGCTCTGCCTCCGATCTCGAATAGATAAGGATATCGTCGATAAATACTATCACGAACTGATCTAAGTATGGACGAAAAACCCGGTTCATCAAGTCCATGAATACTACGGGTGCATTAGTCAGCCCAAACGGCATGACAAGAAACTCGAAAGACTCATAACGAGTCGAAGGCGGTTTTGGGATATCCATCTCCCTTTACTAAGCGATGATAGCGAGCGAAGATCAATCTTGAGAGTCTTTGCGCTCCTGCGACTGGTCGAACAAGTCATCAATCCTCGGTAGTGGACACCTATTCCAGATAGTGACTTTATTTAACTCTCGATAATCTATACACAAACGCATACTACCGTCCTTCTTCTTCACGAAGAGGACCGGTGCTCCCCACGGAGAATGACTCCGGCGAATAAAGCCCTGAGATAAAAGCTCGTCCGGTAGTGCGTAGCTCCCTCATCTCGGCGGGTGCCATCGATAGGGAGCTCGAGATATCGGTCTTGTGCACTTTGCAACTCAATGCGAGAACTCAACCTCTCTCACGGAGGTAACCACAGTATGTCTGAAAGACATCCTGAAGATCTGAGACCACTCTAGTCTCGCACAACTCAGCACTCTGATCCCCGAGCATCACCTCCTCGATATAAGCCAAAATGACTCCATGGCCGGTGCCTGCGAGGTTGCTACAATCAACTCGGACCCATCGGACGGCGCATAAGTGACTATTTTAGTAAAATAGCCGATCTTGACATGGTATGATGATAGTCAATCCATACAGAAAATGACGTTGAAATCCGACATCCGCAACATGATAAGATCTATGAAAACTCGAACTCATCTAGTCGATGACACATCTCCTGAGATACTCTCTAATAGGGACATCTTCCTAAAGGAATAGAGACGGACAACGGTATGTCTAAAGGAAGTGCTACAAGTGAAGCCTATCCACGAAGGCATGAAAGATAAAAGAATGTGAAATTCCGAATAAAACAAGTCTTGAGTTAGAAAGGAAATCACGAAGAAGGCTTCATGCATGCTCCGCGGTCTTGTGCATAAACTTTCTGCCGTTAAACTGCGCTTTATTCGCATTGCTGGTGGTGGAACGTATGGGTCCATCTGACCCTGAGGAATATTCTGAATAGCGCAATTTTGGCCTATTGGCCCTTAAGTCCTCGAAATAATAGGTAGTACATCTATCCTCCTTCTGATGTCTTTATGGCCTAAAACTGCTGACCCTGACTTCTATCATGCTGGCTTTCTACTGATGTATTATAAAAATCTCTTTTTATCCGATCTTGCTACAATTATAACATGTACCCCGAATCCTACGCTGCTGTGGCGCTCTCGAATTATATTGTCCTTGTTACTGGTGGTATAAATTCTTACCCCGCTACTGGAATTCTTTAGATCCCGCAATAGGCCACTTGTCCTTAACATTGTGACTATGCTAGTCTTGATTCCATAATTAATTACAGACATATCTTTTGCTCTAATCAGACTAGCTCTAATTGCTTGTCGAAAAAGTATACAAAATTTCCTAAATAAGTGATATTCGCTATTCTAATGAAAAATCTGAAGTCGGTGCCAACCTCAGGTGCTATCCTCTAGTGATATCCTCTACATTGAATACATCTAACTTCCGCTTTGGTGCTAGGTTGACGTGAAGATAATTTCATGTATTTCTCCCATTTATAGAACACATGAATCGGTCTTACGAAACTATGGTGCTCTTAGTGTCTGATGTCTTTCTTACTCTTACAGAGCCAAACCTCCTATTCTGCGGCTCAAATAGCTGGTTGTGGTGATGGTGTGACCATTATATTTCCTCTGTAGTTGACGCGACTGACACAACTGGTGGTGGAACTCCAGAAAGTGGTACTGCTGGTGAAAACGGATACGATACTCGCTCCTCGATTGTTGCAAAATCTTGTTGCAAACGACATCATGAAGTCGATCAGATACTATGGAGCTTCTTTGCGGCTGGGCCTGCTTGCCCAGCTATCTAGGTACGAGTTTTACCTCGATCACATCCTCATCCCGACGTTTATAATATCAAGAGGAGAGCATATATATACATAACGTATCACAATAAGTATTCATAACACATACTATTCACACAAATATTTTTTAAATCAACATAAAATAGTTGTCACGAAAAAAAAATTCATAATTTTTGAATATATGTATATATCGTCCTCAATCATTCTAGAAATTCCTAGCAGACTCTATACATGATTCCTAGGAAACTCTATCCTAGCTCCACAATATGACAGGAATGATCCTAAGGATCACGGAACTAGAGCTCGATACCAAGCTGTGGCCTTGAGGTTTCAACAAAGTTTGAGTCAAGGTGAAACCAGAATGTCAAACTGTCATGCACCAACACCGTGCAACAACATGTTTCACCATCACAGTAATATCTCTCTAGCGAAGTCAAGTAACAGGTGAAAGTACAAGACAGGCAAATAAATAATAAAATAGAACAATGAGATCGAGAATTTACGGAAGTAGTATAAAGATCATCAACATCAACAGGGCCCAACTGGAGATAAAATAGCATATATAGAATCTGTCTCAGTACAAGAATCAATAAGAGGTTCACTAAGGCACTCAGCCTTTACACAATAGGGTCACAAATCTCTAGAGTCTAAAAACAATTAAAATAAACATCTACTGTGGAGCTCAGAAAAATAACTACTAATATAAATAACTAAAAGAGGTCTGTGATGCTATCCATCAACCTGCGACTCTCCGTACACCTGCCTCGCTGCCTGAAAAGAGGGGAAACAACGAGCGTCAAGCGCTATAGCGAGAATCATCTCCACTGCCCCAGGGGGAAGGGCTAGGAGAATATAAGAAAATACTGGTTAATACATATAGATACAAAATCATTCATAAAGTACTAAAGGAAAATTGGCATGTAGAGACCCACAATATAAGAGTTAGTACGTCGAGCGAAATAATCCAAACAAGGAAACCCTCATGTATATACCATGTCTCGAATTGTGAATCACTATATACCAATTCCAGTCCTACGAATGAAAAATATTACCAGAAGTAAAATACAATTATTCCAAACCTCAACTTTAGAGTCAAAGTCACATCTCGAACTACCCTCGGATAGTTGGCACAGATCACAAGGGAATATCGTCTAGCTCAGTCATCACCACAAATCATATCACATATATACTATGTATGCAATGCATCTAAACGTACCCAACACTCGGGTAATTTAACATGGAAGCAATAACACAAGCTGTGACCACACACACACACACACACACACACATATATATATATATATATATATATATATATATATATATATATATATATATATATATATATATATATATATATATATATATATATATATATATATATATATATATAGAGCAGAGTTTATGAACTTAAGTTCATAATGAATAGTGGTGCACCAACTTTTTATCCACTCATCTTGCCTTGAGATTTGTGATGCACAAATCTCAAAGTGGCCTTATATCTTTCACGGATCCCAAAGCAAGATGAGTGGTTAGAAAAGTTGGTGCACCACTATTCATATGAACTTAAGTTCATAGGAGCCTTGCTCTCTCTCTCTCTCTATATATATATATATATATATATATATATATATATATATATATATATATATATATATATATATATATATATATATTCTCACAATATATCCCGACAAAGGAGCAAGGACTAATAGAATCGTCTATTTAACTTAAGTTATTAACATTCCACCATGCTATTTTTTTACAAGAAATTCTACGGCCGTCATCATCATGCGGATCGACATATACGGCTTACCGGCCTCATCATTATCACCATACGGATCGACATAGACGGCTCACTAGCCTCATCGCATTACCTTGCGGATCGGCGATCTCTGCTCAGCGGCCTCATCGCATTATCTTGCGGATCGACATATATGGCTCACTAGCCTAAGCGTGTCCCGGATGTCACGTATACTTTATTAAGAACATGTACTTATGTGTTCGTGCACATATCTCGGTGTACAAATAATATCTCATGTCCACAACATCTCAGGTGTTTAATAGATTCTAGACATCATAATACAATTCAGGTTGGTCAAGAAATTTCTCAAATCAAAAGTATCGACTCAAAACATACACATGCATAAATTATTTGAAAAATCCTCTGAAATCTCTCAAAATCGCCAAAGAAAAGAACAAGGCTTTGAGAGAAGGGAAAAAGGGCTACTAGGGTTTGGGACACAGGAGAAAAGAGGTATTTTTCATGTTTAGACATGTGTATATATGACAGCAAACCCGAAAAAACTACAGCCCTAAACCTGAAACCTCAAACTGGAAAAAAAAATAATCTGACTAGAAACAAACTCTTCGGTATTTTAGCTATAACGTTTACATCTGACCTCAGAATGAGATGATTAAAGATTTTCTGGAAAGCTGCTGAAGGTATCTACAACTTTGATCTTTTAAGTTTTTCCATATTCACAACATATCGGTGTGAAAAAGATAGAATCTCTCCACTAGTCATAAATTTCCAGATTTATGCATCGAGCATGATTTGTGCACTTGCACTCATATATGCACATATATATGTTGTAAAATCATCAGAACTCAGATAAACAAGGTTGTTTAATTATTTTCATATCACAAAACATCTCTATAACTCATTGTAAATCTTTTTAAACACAAAAGATCAAATCTTTACACATATTTTATAAAAGAATCTCTTTCTATATTCAAAACTAGTTCTTTTAGGCTCAATAAAACCTTGTGAAAGAATTTCATTAAAAGCGATTCTCTGAAAAATTAGGTGTAGGGTTAGCAGAGATGAAACTTCGCTGAAATCTTGTTAAAACAAGTGAAGGATGCAAAGGCGAGGTAGATCCCTAAGCTGCGCGCCAATCCAAGGTGAAATCTTGCTTCAAAGGCTCTTGAATTCTCACAAGAAAGTTCTAGGGTTTAGAGGAGGGTTTGGTGGCTGTTAGGATTTGAGAGTTCTGATAAAAGATGTGAAAATTTGTGAAAATATGTATTTATATACAGGTAAACCCGAAATAACCCAGTCAGACCCGAAATCCAAATAAGAACCAGGAAATCTGTTTTGACTAGGAAAGTATCCCCCTTCAGTAGTTTGACCATAACTTTCTCATATGAACTCCAAATGAGGTGATATAAGAATTTTTGGAAAGCTGTTGAAGAGACCTACAACTTTGGTGTTTTAAAGTTTTCCAGATTATAACTGTATCAGTGTGTAAAACCTATAAACTCATAACTGGTCATTATTTCCAGATTTATACTCGTGCATGTTTCGTGCATGTTTTGACACGTTTCTCTCACAAATGTGAACTTGTTTGTTCTCAAAGCACTTGATAACATACTCAAATGTCATTTAATGATATTTGTCACCATAAAATATATTTATCAATATATATCACAAAATATTCAAATTATCGGGGTTTTACATCATCCATCCATGCAGGTTGTGTTCTAGGCCTTTTACCTAAAACACCTATATGCTGAGGTTCATTATTTTCCATAGGTATTTCATTATTTTTAAGGTTAGGTCCATTCACAATATCAGGATCATTAATGGGAGCATTACTGCAATAATCATTATTTATTACTGTCAAAGGTTCTGTTTCCTCTTGAACTTGTTCCTCTTCCTCTAGATTTTCTAAAAATATAGCGTCTCTACTTTCAATAACCCCTTTTTCTTTATTATAAAACTTATAACCTTTTAATTTTTCTGAATACCCTATGAATCTACACTTCAATATTTCAAAGTTCAACTTATCTCTAAGTTGACTTGGAATGAGAACATGGGCTATACATCCCCATTTCCTGAGATGACTCAGATCTGGTTTCCGCCCATTCCATAACTCATAAGGTATAGATGCAACTGATTTGGTAGGAATTCTATTTAAAATATAGTTTGCAGTTAATAATGCTACTCCCCAAAATTTCTTGGAGAGATTAGAATGAGACAACATGCATTTAACTACATTTAATAATGTTCTATTCTTTCTTTCAGCTACACTCGTTCTGTTGTGGTGTGTACGGCATTGTTGTATGCCTTTTAATTCTATGCTGAATACAATAACTCTCAAATTATTTAGAGTTATATTCTCCACCTCTATCAGTTCTTAATATTTTGATATTCCTTCCAAGTTGATTTTTAACTTTTGTCTTATATCTCTTAAAGCATTCAAAAGCTACTAATTTTCTAGAGATAAGATAGACATGTGCAAACTTAGAATAATTATCTATAAAGGTAATAAAATATTCTTTACTACCATGAGTTCTAACATTTAGGGGACCACAAATAACTGAGTGTATCAACCCTAAAAGTTCATTGGCTCTTTGTCCGCCAATAAAAGATTTTCTGATCATTTTACTATTTAGACAATGTTCACATGGCGGCAACTGAACATTAGACAATCCAGGCAACAAGTTCATTTTGGTAATCTGATTTATTTTTAAAATACTAGCATGTCCTAGTCTAGAATGCGATAATTTAGACTTCAAAATATAACAGGACAAGTAGTTCAAAATCAGAGTTTCCATTACCAGAATTATTATAAACTACTGGAAGGATACACAATTCATGCTCAGGCACATATTTTCCCATAGCATACACTTTATTGTTTTTCCCTATAAAAACCAGGTTATTATAGAACCAAATTTCCAATCCTTTCTTTATCAAGTCAGAACAGATCGACATACCAATTCTCGCGATAGAACACATCTTTGAGGACAAGAACACTGTCCCCAAGATCCAATCTATATGAACCAATACCTTCTACATCGAGATAAATATTATTTTCCATATAGATCCTATGTTCTATTTTCTTCAGCTCGATTAATTTTATGACTCCATTCTTATCATTTGTGATATGTCTAGTCCCACCGGAGTCGATCCACCAACCACTGATGTCTGCCATCACAGCATTGCACTCCGTCACACCGACGAGTTCTCTCTTGCTGGTACATCATGGCTTATAGCCTCCCTTATTCTCCTGCTTTTCTCCTTGTGGACAGTTAGATTTGAAATGCCCAAATTTCTCACAGGTGTAACAGACTCCATGGAGGACCTTCTTCTTAAATTGCTGTGATTTTAGACCTCTAAGTTGTGGTTTATTAGCGCCGGGTTTCTATATCTTCCAGTTTGTTGCCTCTGGTGCACATAGTTTATTTCCTATTGCACCATGTTTAGTTATGGTTCCTTCCTACTGACTATTAAATTTTGTTCTATAGCTAAGTGCATTGGCAAATTCGTAACAGATTTAATGGCAGGATTCATGCTTAATGTAGTGGCAGCTACAACAAGGGAAGGTGGAAGACTGTTCAATATAGTTGCCACTTGCATTCTTTCTGGAATTTCGGTCTCGGCAGTAGATAAGTCCTTAGCCATGACAATCATTTTGTTTATATGTTCTACGATATTGTCTCCCTCTTGCATACGAGAAGAACTATACTTATGCAAGAGGAGTTGAATATTAACTTCTGAGGCAGTGTCGTATTTATCTTTTATTGATTGCCACATGTCCATGGAGGTTTTACAAGTTTTAAAAACTTTAATCAAATTATCTTCCATAAACATTAGCATAAGACTTTTCGCCTTTTTGTCTCTCAACTTCCACTGCTCGAACCCTTTCTTTTCCTCAATAGTAAAGGTATTAGTTAAGGTAGGAGCACTAGTTTTGATGATATCATCTATATTGTCATGTATAAGGCCATATCTAATTTTTTCTATGCCACATATCATAATTGCTACTATTAAAATTTTCGATTATTGCCAATTCACTTCGAACCAATTTACTAGCCATTTGGAAGATAACTAAAACTGTGATTTTTAAACAAGGATTAGGATATAATATATCTAGTAGTACTAAGAGATCAACAAAATAAAATAAATAAACTGAAATAAATGAAATAAATAAACCTGAGAACTCTGGTTTCAATTAGGATTGGATAGAATTCAGATTAGCAGAGTAACATCAATCTTCGCCCGATCGTGATGTTGTTACATTGAGCGCCAAATGGTTCTGGATCTAGTGGTTGAGCAAGAGTTCAGATCCGTGGTTGATGCACGATTGAAGTTGATATAGTGTTGTCTCGGTCAAAGTTTAAAAACTGGAAGCGGTGGGGTGATAAAAGAAAATGAATCACAAGCTGCACAACCGAGATTTTTAATAAAAGAAAAATCTCGGATTTCAAGGTGGGGATTTCTGGCAGTGGACAATTCTTGGTTTTCAAGGTGAGGATTTGTGGTAGTGGACAATTCTCGGTTTTCAAGGTGGGAATTTGTGGCAGTGGACTTCTCTCTTAAAACTCTTGTAACTAACTTGTGAAAGATGCCTTGTTTTTTATAAGACTTGGTTTTGGATTAAAAAAGAACTTGTTGTACAAGATAAGAAGCAGAGTCACATGGGTTCTTGGCTTTGTTACTGTAGTGGGTGAAAAAAATAGTACAAAGTGGACCTAGAGAACCATGTCTAGGCCAAGGATAGAGAAGAAACAGAGGCCTTTAGAGAAGGCTCTGATACCAATGTAGTTTTCAGAGGAGAGGAGAAGAAGAGTTTGTTTTTTGGGCTCCGGTAAGAGGGTCGTCTTTCTCTTTGCTGTATTTAAATTCAGAGAGAAATTGTTTCAATTTATAGAGGCTTTTCACCCAATCACTTGTACCCCAAAAATCAGCCTCCAAATAAATTTATTTAAAGGCCATTTATCAGCCCTCATTAAAACCCATTAAGAGCCTATTAATTTTCTATTAACAGCCTTTTATTATCTAATATTTTCTCATTTAATATATTAATTTAATTTGGACAAATATGCTAACAGAGCTGTCCTTGGAGTCCATCATCATCTCCGTTCTTCATCGAGCTTCGCTTAAATTATTCGAAGAACGGTTTGCAAATCAAAAGGGTTGTGATTATCACATTTTAATGACATTTTTATACCCTCATTACCTATGTTATATGAATAACGATATTACTAATAATCATTTTATCTTATTTTGCGGGCTAATAAAGAAATAATGAATAAAAGCCCAAATGACTCAAATTCTCGAATTTCTACCAATATTTGAAGCCCAAATCGAAGACAAACAAAGGCCCAAGATACCAAATTGATCCAAGAGAAATTCGTGAAGAAAAATCAAGAAAAGATAAATTTGGGAACCATCGGTTGACTAACCGTCCAACCTGTTATTAACTGCTAACCACCGCCAACCGATCGGTTCCCAACATTCAATTAATGGTGGATTTCTCTTCCTTTTGGCTAGGTTTGATCCAATGGTTCACATCAACTCCGTTGGGCTATAAATAGGGGTGAAGGTGAGGGTTTTGAGTGTGAAATATTTTGTAAAACTCCATTTGGAGAGGAGGGTCACTCTTAATTGAAGACCTTCCAAAATTATAACTTTGTTACACCATAAATGAAATGTTTCACCCTTCAATTTCCTTTCTCTTCTTCTAATCCAAGGACCAAAGGAGGATTAGATTAAGATCGAGTTGTTGGTTTCTATTTTATTTCTTTTCATTTTCTTCTTTATTTTCTTGTTTGTAGAATAGATTTACTTTCATGCAATTTACTTTCTTGCAATTTAATTTCATGCAATTTAATTCCTTGCAATTTACTTTCATGCAATGTATTTAATTCTTGTATTTACTTTCTAGAATAGATTTTCTTTTCTTTAATTCACCTTGAGGCTAGAACCCTCTTGGGAATTACCCTTTTTAAGTGTGGAGCCAATATTTGTGGAATCCTAGAGATTGTTTGAAACTAGCTAACAAATCCAACTCATTCTTGTGAGATTGAGATAAGCTAAGTGGATCTACTCTAGATTCCTCATATCTTTAATTAATCCTCCATACTTTACATTCTTGATTTTGCACTTATCCTTATTTTTCATTTGTTTGTTATTTTCCTTTATTCTTGATTTTGATTTTCTCTCCTCTCTCTCAATCTTGCTTTCTTTTATTTTGCACTTATTTTCTCTCAATCTCATTTTCCCTCCATGTGCATATAATCTCAAACCTAGTTTTGTTATTATGTGCATATAACCACCACCACATTCCCAACTTTATTTTCTCCTCTTTTGCACATAATCCACAATCCACTCTCTCTTATCTCTTCACCACCACTGTCACCATTCTCTCACTTTCATTTTATTTGTACATAAACTCCTAATTGTCACGCGCATAATTTGAGAACCAAAACTTGAGCAAAACTCTTCCTACTTTCCCGTTCCTCGTGGGATCGATAATCTTTTATACTATAACTTGATCAAGGTTGTATACTTGCAACTTAGGAGGTAATTATTTATTTCCCATCAGGTTGTAAGACCATTTTTGTATTGAATGTAATAGTTATTTGTTTTCATTTATATTGAATTTCTTTTGCGGCATACTCAAGCCGGTTGAATTGAGGGTTGGGAACTAACTAGGGCAAGGAGTTACTCATTGTGAGAGTTAGGTTAGATAACTAGTTTTGGATTAAAACTTAGGTGTGGTCTTGTAAACCTACTGAATCGTGTTTGTGATTTAGGAGAACTATGTCATAGTGAGAAAACCCCTTCGCGAGAAAGAAGAGTAGATGTAGGATTGTTTATTCGAACCACTAAAAAATCTCGTGTGTTTCTAGTTGGTTAGTTTTGTGATTGGCATTATTGCTTATTACCTATTTATCGCTGTAATTTGTTCTTTACCGCTGCATATTTTGTGTTTACGCGAAAAACAGTAGGCAATCCTCCTCCTCCAGGCTTGCATCTCAGATCCAACATAAATGTCATGTATCATTGTTTGAGTCAAATTTAGTATTTTTATTCCAATATAGCAAAACAAAAGGGTCTTCAGGCGAATACCTGAAGGTCCAAGCCCAGGGGATTCATGTTGCACGCTATCTATAATCTTGTTTGATATTTTGGCTCACAAAAGTTTTTACCTTTATTTAAGTAGGCAAGCTTGCCGCCACTTTTTTCCTTTAAAATATCACCGCGTGATGTTTGCTGAAGTATATATAAGAATATGTTCTCCCTTTTACCTTGTATAGAAGGATAACCCAATCTCCTTAAACTCCCACAATTCCACACACAACAAATATAGAAAAATGGCATACTATTATCCTCGCAGTCGGATCTCTGATGACTACTGCGCATACTTAACCAAACTGGAGTGAAAGACAAGCATGCGCGAAGGCCCTCACTTCCCTCGTGGCATGCTCAAGGACAACGCGCCGCAGGATGGCAAACCTGAAGCGGGCAAGGAGAATATGTCGACGGCTGTTGTTGGGCGATTCGGGCGAACTGCACATATCAAGCACGAGAGTAGCGGGGGGAGTACTGAGGAGGACGTGGAGGTGGATACTCGAGAGTACGTGAAGCATGATGTGGAGATGGATGCTAGAGAGCACGTGAAGCATAAGCATCCTTTTGGACTGTCGGGTCTGTTTGCATTAATGCTGCACAAAAGGATAAATAAGTAATGGATTAACGTACTAACTCCTCGAGTTTCTTATATCGAATAAATTTGAGTAGATAAATCTAATGCACTGTTAATACAGTGAATCTGGACTATTGGATATGCTATGAATAATAATATGCTGTTTATGTACTGAGAATGATGAATAAATAAACTTCATGCTTTTAACTAAGAAATATGGATTTCGAATTGCTAACAATTTTTTGAACATCTTTGGCCTCTTGACAAAAAGAAAGAAAAAACAATGAGAAAGCACAAGTGGTTATATGCAAAGTTGATCCTGAGGGGCTATTCTTAATTCTTTCTGTATTAAAACATAGCAGCTGCCAATCTTTCCTCACATTAGCTTAAGTAGTAGAATGAAAAAAATCTAGTGTTTATACAAACTAGATTATATCAGCACCAAATTTACCATGTTTCATCACAAAAGCAATTCCATTACATAACCAACTATGATCCCCTACAGTAAACAATGCCCACTTCATTAAACCTTACACACAAAACCCAAATGCCAAGTAACCCCAATGTATTGCTCAAGCATAAATTTGAAAGTTGCCAATTTACTTCAGAACAGCAATTCCAATTGCAAAGAAAACCAATTAACATCCCATAAAGTCAAATAATCCCTCCATTGAAAGTTATACATCAATAACATAGCAACATAAACTATAAAAGTTTATAACAATAAAAAAATAACACAATCAACCAATCCCTTTCTATCAATTACAACAATACCCAAATTTAATCCCAAATCCCCATAATTTCCCCCCTTCAAACAACTTGAAATGGTTGCCAATCTTTCCTCACATTAGCATTATCATCCCCAAAATGTTGCACTTTCCCATTTGGCCCCTCCTCCACATAAACATAGAACCTCATCACAAAAGCCAACACCAACACAACCCACTCAAGCACGAACATGACCAGACCCAAAACCCCAACCATCCTCAATATCACAACGCCATCCTCCTCTTGCACATAAGACTTCATCTTCTCAAGAAATCCATCGGTCCCCGAGAAGATGAGGAGGGCGACGGCACCTTGGAAAATAGCGGTGATGACAGTGGCGGCCATGTGGGCCGCATGGGCCCGGGATGATGAGGTTGTTGAGGAGGAGGAGGAGAAGATGGAGAGGATGATGGTGAGGAGATGGAGGAGGATGAGGAGGAAGCCGATGAGGGAGGGGAGGAGACGGAGGGAGAGGGTTAGGAAAATGCAGCTTGTGGCGGCGCCGATGAGGATGTAGTTTGTGAGGAGGAAGAATTTGTGGGTTTTTGATGTGGAGTTTGAGAGGCTAATACCCATTTTGGAATTTGGAGAATTTTGAGAGAAATTGGAGGAATTTGTTGTTAATGGAGTGTAGAGAGAGGAGGAGAGCTAGAGAGAGTGTGTGGGTGAGGGAGCTTGGAGGGGGTATAAGAAGAAGTTGGAGGGAGAGGATTTGAACGTTGGAGTTGGAGAGTGCCGTTGGAAAAGGGACAAGAAAAACCAAATGTAACGGCTAGTTATTCATTATTATAGATAGTGGTTTAAATTTTATTTGTTGTAAATAAATAAAATTAAAGTAGTGGCGGGTAGTTAAACTGGGATTGGCACTGTATTAGAGTCTATTTTATTTTATTTTATTGGGCTGTACCTATACACCCCATTAATCGGTTTGAATTAAACCAGTCATCCGCGTTCCGTTTTAGTAATTATGATTCGATTTGTTCGGATTAAAAAAAAATTCGGCCTGAACGACCGATCCCTCGGTTTATAAAGAAAGACCTTTTTTTTGGGTTTTTTTGTAAAAGTAAACCACTTTTAAAATTAGTGGGTGAGGTGAGTGAAATGGTGAGTTTGGTCGGGTTTTGAATAATTTGAACAATACCGAACCGAACCATTTTGCATTCAAAACTGAACTGAATCATCCGAAATTAGTATGGTCGGTTCAATTCGGTTTTATTTAGTTTTGGATTGAACTCATTTAATTAAAAAAGTGCTTTTTCGATCCAAAAGAACAATACATGTTGAGGCTAATTTTGGTCAGTTCAGTTCGGTTTATTCGGTTTTGGATGAACTCATTTAATTAAGAAAAATAAAAGACGTGTTGAGAAATTGGTGTAAGAAAAATGTGTATTGAGGGATCAACAAAAGAACGATGCAAATTAGTAAACCATTTAAGGAAAAAAGAGCAAGAAATTGGTGGACTAATAAAAAAAAAAGTATGTTGTCAACCATCACGAAAATGGTCTGTTCCGTTTGTTCGGGTTAAAAAGTTCTCAAACTGAACCAACCAACATATATTCTAAAACTAAATCGAACCATCAAAATTCGATTGGTTTAATCGGGTTTGAAACGATTAATGCTCACCCCTATTTAAAATAGCGCGATTGTACGAAAACCACATTTAAAGTTTAATTTATATAGAAACCATCTTCAAAATAGGTTCTGATTGCAACCAACTATGTTGACCTGATTTACGATGAAATCTTGACTAAAATTCACAAAACCCTAAAAACACATTGCCAAACCGCGTGACATGCCATCTTAACCAAACCTAGTGCCTGACACGTGTGTTCTTAAAGGATTTTTTGGGAAATTTTAGTCAAAATTTAAAATGAAAAAAATGTCAAGATGGTTAATTGCAATTGGAACTTACTTTAAAGGTGGGTTTGCTATAAATTGAACTTTAAAGTGATTCTCGTACAATTATTCTATCTTAAAAGTTGTTTCTATGAAGGAAAAAAACCTTTTTCATTGAACCGTACAATTTTCTTCTTTCTTTACCTCAATTTCTTTATTATTTTAGTTGATTTGCATTGTTTTTTTGTTGATCTCCATTTCAACATCTTTCTTTCACTGCTTTCTTGATTTGCATCTTTTATTTTGGATCAAAATATTTCATTTTCTTAACTAAATGGAATCTAAGCCTAAAACCAAATAGACCTGACCAACTTTTTTCCGACTCAGTCCGATTCGGTAATCTTGGATGCTTTGGTTCGCTTTGGCCAAAATTTGTCAAATTCCAACAAATCGACCGATTTCTCACCCTAACCCAAATTTGTCAACTTGTAAATTTACCCTCTAAATCTGCATGAATTAATAGTGTTAAATAAAAAGGTAAAAATCCAATGTTAGATCCCCTAGGCACAAATAAGCAACTGTGCAGATATGAGGGGGAAATATTCAAATAGAAACGATTTAGGGGCATATGGGCCAAAAAATTCCGGAAGTGCACTTCTTCTTTCAGTTGCTTGTCTTGGTCATCTTTGATTGAGATGTTTAAATTGTGGAAGAATGTTGTTGTACTGGGGGTGTTTGTTTAAATGCAAGTGAAAGATGAAAGTAAAAAAAAAGACTTATGTTTAACAGTTTAGGTGTTTGTTTATATGCAAGTGGTTACAAAAGTGAAATGCCATATAGGATTTAGTGTATTTTGACTTCGCCTAATAAAGTGATAAAGTCACATGAAAGTAACAAAAATGATAACCAATTTTAATTAAATGATTTAAACTATATTTACTAATTAATTCTATTTTGTTACATCATCTTTATATTGCACTTTCAACAATAATTTTATTTTTCAAACAAGCATTATATTTCACTTGGATACTAACATGGATGTAAAAGTCATTTGCAAAAAAAAAAAAGGTTACCCACACATTTTCTATTCACTTTCGAATTGCCAAACACCCTTACAAGGATAAATCTCCCAAAACCCTCCAAAACTTTAGGCCATTTTTCATGGTACCCCCTGAACTTCTCGCCACTAAACCCCCTAACTTTCTACGTAAACCCCCCAACTTTCCCACAACGCACAAGGCAAGGTCGGAGCATCGCAATGCTTTTTTCCCTGGTATTAAAAAAAAAAATGAAATTTCAAAATTATTTTTCAAGGTGGTTTCTCATCTAAACTCATTCCACTTTGGTGATGTTTTTGGGCTTTTCGTTGTTAAAGTTTGGGTTTACTGGTACATACAAAGATCGGGGTTGTTTCATGTGAAACGGCTCAAAGTTTTGGGGGTTTTGTGAAAGTTATACCATATACAATGTCCTCTACCCGTTTGTATAAATGCGTTACTGGGTATTGGTTTAGCGTTGCTTTTGTCCGAAGATTCAGTCGAGTCAAGTGTATAAATGATATTGATGCTTATAGGAGCGTTCTTGATTTTGCTCATTAGTTTTGTTAAAATAGAAATTATTAGTCTCAAAACTAGTTAAATTTGGAGTTTTGGTATAGTGGCAGAGACTTTAAGATGATACCAGAGCATTCAAGTTCGAATCTTGTTGATAAGAAAAGCCCAAAGAACCAAGGGAAGTAAAACCTAGATAAATTGGAAACCTGTAGAACATGTTCTTTTCTGTAGAAAATGTTTGAACAAGGTCTGCCTTCTTCAAAGATTTCTTTGAATCTACGTCTGCCTTCTTCGAAAATCTCTGAACTTTCTAATCTTATTGCCTATTGTCTGTAGCAGAAGCTACAATTTTGGCGGTGACGATGACAATCAGGACATTTATGTCAAATATATCTTGTAAACTTCCAGTTGCAAGGATCATTGAAATATTTTTCTTCTCCAACAACTTGGTGATTATACTTCAGTCATCGTAGAACTCAGTTTGCAGAACTCAGTTTGCAAGGATCATTGGATGTTAAGGTCCTCGTAGAACTCAGTTTGCAGAAGTGTCCGTTTTCTAAAGTTTTTTCTCTTCTTTTTCTTTAAACTTATATATATTTTTTCATCATCAAGAAATTTTCAGTCATTCAATCAAAATACTAGCCGCAAGAAAATCAGCATTCTGTGAACAGAGAAGATAGAAGATTGCAGCAATCATCATACAAGTTGGTATACATCAGAATCATCCCAGAGAGTATGCATCACATTAGATCTTTATTCTCATAAGCAACATAAAGAATCAAACATTAATGATATTAAACAGCAGTAACAATAACACCAACATAACATCACATTTCCTGGTGATGATAACACAAATATAACAAACAATCAACCAAACTCCCCAAAAAATATTAACTCAAAATCTCTACCTTAAACCTGAAAAGGCCAGGGCCAATCCTTAACATCCTCCCCCTCATCCCTAACCTTAGCACCTCCACTCCCCTCAACAGGCACATAAAACCTCATCACAAAATCCAGCACCAACACAACCCACTCAAGCACAAACATGACCAGACCCAGGACACCAACCATCCGCAGTATCACAACCCCATCCTCCTCTTGCACATAAGACCTCAACTCCCCAAGAAACTCACCAGTCCGGGTGAAGACGAGGAGGGCGACGGCGCCTTGGAGGATGGCGGCGAGCACGGTGGCCGCCATGAGGGCTAGGTGGCACTTGTGGGACCCGGCATTGTCGGAGGAGGAGGAGAAGATGGAGGAGATGATGGTGAGGAGGTGGAGGAGGATGAGGAGGAAGCCGATGAGGGAGGGGACGAGGCGGAGGGAGAGGGTTAGGAATATGCAGCTCGTGGCGGCGCCAATGAGGATGTAGTTTGTGAGGAGGAAGAATTTGTGTGTGTGAGACTGAGAGCTTGAGAGGTTAGCAGTGCCCATTGTTAAAATTGAAAGAAATTAGAGGTTTTGGATGAAGAGAGGTTTTGGGGAGGTGAAGGGATTTTAAAGAGGTTAGAGGGAGGGAATTTGACCGTTGGAGATTGTGGACGTTGTTGATTAATGGAGGGGATTTGGGATTTTTGATGCAAGAGGGCAACGGCTAGTTTTAGGATTTTGGTCATCGTGACCGTTAGGCTGGAAGTGGGTGACAATTTAATTATGATTTTGGTAATCTTTGGATTTAACAAAAACGATGACACTTTACTTCTACTTTAATAAACCCCTGAACTTTGGGGCATTGCGTAGAAAACCCAAAAAATTTAATTTTCTCTCTGATACGCATAATATAATAATCAATTCAGCTTTTATTTAGTTTATTACCAGATATGTATCCCGTGTGATTCTTCTTTTATAGGCGTTCAAACTTCAAAGGGGTCTAATGACTATGACGCGTCCACTTAAAGAGCATCTCCATAAAAAATTTCAATATCTTAGACGATCATGATCTATAAAGATCCTTTTTTTTTCTCTTTTTTTTTGGGATCGATCTATAAAGATCTTCTAAAACTTTTGAATTTCTGACTTATCTATAAGATGCTCTAGACCTTTTAGAAAATGAAATAGAAAATATGTTACTAAGGAGGCACTTTCAATCTAAGGATGCACCTTGAAAACTACGATATTTAGTACTTCATCCACTCCGTTCATTTTGATCTACATGTTTTGGATGGTATATAAATAAAAAATTAGGCATATTGAGTTATAGTTATTTATGCGTTAAGTGATTGTAAAATTGAAAGTTTTACAACAATATAATTAAAGAGACAATGAAAAACATGTGTTAGAAGTATTAAAACATCATGATTTTTATTTTATAGATGTTTTGAGATATTAAGATCATTATTGATGGAGCGGATCATCCGTTGGAATAGTCTAATCTATGTATCAAGTGATGTATCCTTAAATTAAATCTAAGGTGCCTCCTTATAGTTACATACTTACCGAAAGAAATAGAGAATTGCAATTAGTAACATTCACATAGAATCAGTTGAGATTTTTGTAATGACCAATTCAAATGAGGAACTTGCTTTTCCGAATGCCATCAGAATTTTGAAAGATAGGGTCTAAAACATGCAGCCAGGTTCACCCTCAGATGTTGTATGCTGGCAAATCTTTTTTTTCCAAATAAAAGCTCTTTTCGCAAAAAAACGGTAACAATTCTCTCATATTAATATGATAATATCTAAGGTTAATTGTGGGCAGACCCGTTGAGTATCGTTGTTCTGAACTTACCATCTCACTAGTTTAATTTTTGCAGATAGACTGCATGAGTGAAATTTACTTTTTACTATTTTACCCTTCTCTGACAAATAGATCCTGTGAGGGTAAAAGAGTAACAAATTTCACTCAGAGGATCTATATACAGAAATATAACTAGAGGGATAGTAAGTTCAAAATAACAACACTATAGAGCATCCATCCACAATTAACTCTAAATTGTTAGGACGTTGTCCGTACAATATCTCTTGCTTGAGTAATAACAACATTCATTTGAGACTAATCTATAATTTAGATGATTTAATACATGAATATACAAGTGTGGAACAAGAACGAGGCGAAAAGAATCAAAACTCAGCTCAAAAGCTCATTTCAACATGTTGACCATCGATGGTTCCACATTGACTATCAATGGTGATCACGAGACCATCGATGGTGCCTTAGGTCATCGATCATGCAGAAGTCCAGAGAGGTTCAAATCATCAATTAATAGAGTCATTGACCATCATTGGTCACTTCGACACCATTGATGATTGAGAGCCACCATCGATGGTTCGACGTCTAAAATGAATTTTTCAACATTTAATCTCAGCCGTTTGTTGCACATCAAACCCCGATATTCTCCTACATTTTGAGGCATTCTATCCTGGCCGAATTTGATGAGAAAAAGAGAGGGAAAAGAGAGGAGATCTAGGGTTTGTGATAGTTGATCAAGGAGAACTTTTCGACCCCTCCGGAGCCTTGTCAATAACTCACACACTGCGCACAACATCATCCGATCAGTTCACAACGAGGAGAGCTACCCTTAGAGTCCGTCATCATCTCCATTCTTCATTGAGCTTCACTTAAACCATTGAAGAATGGTTTGCAAATCAAAAAGGTTGTAAGATCGTTTTTTTGTAGTGAGCTTAACCGTTATTTATTTTCATATTGAACTTCTTTTACGGCGTATTCAAGCCGGTTAAATTGAGGGTTGAGAACTAGCTAGGGTTAAGAGTTACTCATTGTGAGAGTTAGGTTAGATAACTAGTTTTGAGTTAAAACTACGGTGTAGTCTTGTAACCCAACTGAATTGGGTTTGTGAACTCTGTCACAGTGAGGAAGCCCCTTCGGGGAGAAGGAAGAGTGGATGTAATGTTGTTTATCCGAATCACTATAAAATCTTGTGTGTTTCTGTTGGTTGGTTCTGTAATTGGTATTATTGCTTTTATCTGTTTATCGCTATAATTTGTTCTTTCCCGCTGCATATTTTGTGTTTACGCGAAAAACAGTAGGCAATCCTCCTCCTCCAGGCTTGCATCTCAGATCCAACATAAATGTCATGTATCATTGTTTGAGTCAAATTTAGTATTTTTATTCCAATATAGCAAAACAAAAGGGTCTTCAGGCGAATACCTGAAGGTCCAAGCCCAGGGGATTCATGTTGCACGCTATCTATAATCTTGTTTGATATTTTGGCTCACAAAAGTTTTTACCTTTATTTAAGTAGGCAAGCTTGCCGCCACTTTTTTCCTTTAAAATATCACCGCGTGATGTTTGCTGAAGTATATATAAGAATATGTTCTCCTTTTACCTTGTATAGAAGGATAACCCAATCTCCTTAAACTCCCACAATTCCACACACAACAAATATAGAAAAATGGCATACTATTATCCTCGCAGTCGGATCTCTGATGACTACTGCGCATACTTAACAAACTGGAGTGAAAGACAAGCATCTTGCGAAGGCCCTCACTTCCCTCGTGGCATGCTCAAGGACAGCGCAGGATGGCAAACCTGAAGCGGGCAAGGAGAATATGTCGACGGCTGTTGTTGCGATTCGAGGCGGGAACTGCACATATCAAGCACGAGAGTAGCGGGGTACTGAGGAGGACGTGGAGGTGGATACTCGAGAGTACGTGAAGCATGATGTGGAGATGGATGCTAGAGAGCACGTGAAGCATAAGCATCCTTTTGAACTTTCGCGTCTGTTTGCATTAATCTGCACAAAAGGATAAATAAGTAATGGATTAACGTACTAACTCCTCGAGTTTCTTATATCGAATAAATTTGAGTAGATAAATCTAATGCACTGTTAATACAGTGAATCTGGACTATTGGATATGCTATGAATAATAATATGCTGTTTATGTACTGAGAATGATGAATAAATAAACTTCATGCTTTTAACTAAGAAATATGGATTTCGAATTGCTAACAATTTTTGAACATCTTTGGCCTCTTGACAAAAGAAAGAAAAACAATGAGAAAGCACAAGTGGTTATATGCAAAGTTGATCCTGAGGGGCTATTCTTAATTCTTTCTGTATTAAAACATAGCAGCTGCCAATCTTTCCTCACATTAGCTTAAGTAGTTGAATGAAAAAAAAATCTGGTGTTTATACAAACTAGATTATATCAGCACCAAATTTACCATGTTTCATCACAAAAGCAATTCCATTACATAACCAACTATGATCCCCTACAATAAACAATGCCCACTTCATTAAACCTTACACACAAAACCCAAATGCCAAGTAACCCCAATGTATTGCTCAAGCATAAATTTGAAAGTTGCCAATTTACTTCAGAACAGCAATTCCAATTGCAAAGAAAACCCAATTAACATCCCATAAAGTCAAATAATCCCCTCCATTGAAAGTTATACATCAATAACATAGCAACATAAACTATAAAAGTTTATAACAATAAAAAAATAACACAATCAACCAATCCCTTTCTATCAATTACAACAATACCCAAATTTAATCCCAAATCCCCATAATTTCCCCCCTTCAAACAACTTGAAATGGTTGCCAATCTTTCCTCACATTAGCATTATCATCCCCAAAATGTTGCACTTTCCCATTTGGCCCCTCCTCCACATAAACATAGAACCTCATCACAAAAGCCAACACCAACACAACCCACTCAAGCACGAACATGACCAGACCCAAAACCCCAACCATCCTCAATATCACAACGCCATCCTCCTCTTGCACATAAGACTTCATCTTCTCAAGAAATCCATCGGTCCCGAGAGATGAGGAGGAACGACGGCTGGAAAATAGCGGTGATGTGGTGGCAATATGTGGACCATGGGCCCGGATGATGAGGTTGAGGAGGAGGAAGAAGATGGAGAGGATGATGGTGAGGAGATGGAGGAGGATGAGGAGGAAGCCGATGAGGGAGGGAGGAGACGGAGGGGAGGGTTAGGAAAATGCAGCTTGTATACCATGAGGATGTAGTTTGTGAGGAGGAAGAATTTGTGGGTTTTGATGTGGAGTTTGAGAGGCTAATACCCATTTTGGAATTTGGAGAATTTTGAGAGAAATTGGAGGAATTTGTTGTTAATGGAGTGTAGAGAGGAGAGGAAAGCTAGAGAGTGTGTGGGTGAGGGAGCTTGGAGGTATAAGAAGAAGTTGGAGGGAGAGGATTTGAACGTTGGAGTTGGAGAGTGCCGTTGGAAAAGGGACAAGAAAAACCAAATGTAACGGCTAGTTATTCATTATTATAGATAGTGGTTTAAATTTTATTTGTTGTAAATAAATAAAATTAAAGTAGTGGCGGGTAGTTAAACTGGGATTGGCACTGTATTAGAGTCTATTTTATTTTATTTTATTGGGCTGTACCTATACACCCCATTAATCGGTTTGAATTAAACCAGTCATCCGCGTTCCGTTTTAGTAATTATGATTCGATTTGTTCGGATTAAAAAAAAATTCGGCCTGAACGACCGATCCCTCGGTTTATAAAGAAAGACCTTTTTTTTTGGGTTTTTTTGTAAAAGTAAACCACTTTTAAAATTAGTGGGTGAGGTGAGTGAAATGGTGAGTTTGGTCGGGTTTTGAATAATTTGAACAATACCGAACCGAACCATTTTGCATTCAAAACTGAACTGAATCATCCGAAATTAGTATGGTCGGTTCAATTCGGTTTTATTTAGTTTTGGATTGAACTCATTTAATTAAAAAGTGCTTTTTGATCCAAAAGAACAATACATGTTGAGGCTAATTTTGGTGGATTCGATTCGGTTTATTCGGTTTTGGATGAACTCATTTAATTAAGAAAAATAAAAGACGTGTTGAGAAATTGGTGTAAGAAAAATGTGTATTGAGGATCAACAAAACGATGCAAATTAGTAAACCATTTAAGGAAAAAGAGCAAGAAATTGGTGGACTAATAAAAAAGTATGTTGTCAACCATCACGAAAATGGTGCGTTCGTTTGTTCGGGTTAAAAAGTTCTCAAACTGAACCAACCAACATATATTCTAAAACTAAATCGAACCATCAAAATTCGATTGGTTTAATCGGGTTTGAAACGATTAATGCTCACCCCTATTTAAAATAGCGCGATTGTACGAAAACCACATTTAAAGTTTAATTTATATAGAAACCATCTTCAAAATAGGTTCTGATTGCAACCAACTATGTTGACCTGATTTCTGATGAAATCTTGACTAAAATTCACAAAACCCCCTAAAAAACACACGTACCAAACACGTGACATGCCATCTTAACCAAACCTAGTGCCTGACACGTGTGTTCTTAAAGGATTTTTTGGGAAATTTTAGTCAAAATTTAAAATGAAAAAAATGTCAAGATGGTTAATTGCAATTGGAACTTACTTTAAAGGTGGGTTTGCTATAAATTGAACTTTAAAGTGATTCTCGTACAATTATTCTATCTTAAAAGTTGTTTCTATGAAGGAAAAAAAAAACCTTTTTTCATTGAACCGTACAATTTTCTTCTTTCTTTACCTCAATTTCTTTATTATTTTAGTTGATTTGCATTGTTTTTTGTTGATCTCCATTTCAACATCTTTCTTTCACTGCTTTCTTGATTTGCATCTTTTATTTTGGATCAAAATATTTCATTTTCTTAACTAAATGGAATCTAAGCCTAAAACCAAATAGACCTGACCAACTTTTTCCGACTCAGTCCGATTCGGTAATCTTGGATGCTTTGTTCGCTTTGGCCAAAATTTGTCAAATTCCAACAAATCGACCGATTTCTCACCCTAACCCAAATTTGTCAACTTGTAAATTTACCCTCTAAATCTGCATGAATTAATAGTGTTAAATAAAAGGTAAAATCCAATGTTAGATCCCCTAGGCACAAATAAGCAACTGTGCAGATATGAGGGGAAATATTCAAATAGAAACGATTTAGGGGCATATGGGCCAAAAATTCCGGAAGTGCACTTCTTCTTTCAGTTGCTTGTCTTGGTCATCTTTGATTGAGATGTTTAAATTGTGGAAGAATGTTGTTGTACTGGGGTGTTTGTTTAAATGCAAGTGAAAGATGAAAGTAAAAAAAGACTTATGTTTAAGCTTTAGGTGTTTGTTTATATGCAGTGCATAAAAAGTGAAATGCCATAGGATTTAGTGTATTTTGACTTCTCCTAATAAAGTGATAAAGTCACATGAAAGTAACAAAATGATAACCAATTTTAATTAAATGATTTAAACTATATTTACTAATTAATTCTATTTTGTTACATCATCTTTATATTGCACTTTCAACAATAATTTTATTTTTCAAACAAGCATTATATTTCACTGGATACTAACATGGATGTAAAAGTCATTTGCAAAAAAAAAAAAGGTTACCCACACATTTTCTATTCACTTTCGAATTGCCAAACACCCTTACAAGGATAAATCTCCCAAAACCCTCCAAAACTTTAGGCCATTTTTCATGGTACCCCCTGAACTTCTCGCCACTAAACCCCCTAACTTTCTACGTAAACCCCCCAACTTTCCCACAACGCACAAGGCAAGGTCGGAGCATCGCAATGCTTTTTTCCCTGGTATTAAAAAAAAAAATGAAATTTCAAAATTATTTTTCAAGGTGGTTTCTCATCTAAACTCATTCCACTTTGGTGATGTTTTTGGGCTTTTCGTTGTTAAAGTTTGGGTTTACTGGTACATACAAAGATCGGGGTTGTTTCATGTGAAACGGCTCAAAGTTTTGGGGGTTTTGTGAAAGTTATACCATATACAATGTCCTCTACCCGTTTGTATAAATGCGTTACTGGGTATTGGTTTAGCGTTGCTTTTGTCCGAAGATTCAGTCGAGTCAAGTGTATAAATGATATTGATGCTTATAGGAGCGTTCTTGATTTTGCTCATTAGTTTTGTTAAAATAGAAATTATTAGTCTCAAAACTAGTTAAATTTGGAGTTTTGATAAGGTAGACTTTAAGATGATACCAGAGCATTCCAAGTTCGAATCTTGTTGATAAGAAAAGCCCAAAGAACCAAGGGAAGTAAAACCTAGATAAATTGGAAACCTGTAGAACATGTTCTTTTCTGTAGAAAATGTTTGAACAAGGTCTGCCTTCTTCAAAGATTTCTTTGAATCTACGTCTGCCTTCTTCGAAAATCTCTGAACTTTCTAATCTTATTGCCTATTGTCTGTAGCAGAAGCTACAATTTTGGCGGTGACGATGACAATCAGGACATTTATGTCAAATATATCTTGTAAACTTCCAGTTGCAAGGATCATTGAAATATTTTTCTTCTCCAACAACTTGGTGATTATACTTCAGTCATCGTAGAACTCAGTTTGCAGAACTCAGTTTGCAAGGATCATTGGATGTTAAGGTCCTCGTAGAACTCAGTTTGCAGAAGTGTCCGTTTTCTAAAGTTTTTCTCTTCTTTTCTTTAAACTTATATATATTTTTCATCATCAAGAAATTTTCAGTCATTCAATCAAAATACTAGCCGCAAGAAAATCAGCATTCTGTGAACAGAGAAGATAGAAGATTGCAGCAATCATCATACAAGTTGGTATACATCAGAATCATCCCAGAGAGTATGCATCACATTAGATCTTTATTCTCATAAGCAACATAAAGAATCAAACATTAATGATATTAAACAGCAGTAACAATAACACCAACATAACATCACATTTCCTGGTGATGATAACACAAATATAACAAACAATCAACCAAACTCCCCAAAAAATATTAACTCAAAATCTCTACCTTAAACCTGAAAAGGCCAGGGCCAATCCTTAACATCCTCCCCTCATCCCTAACCTTAGCACCTCCACCTCAACAGGCACATAAAACCTCATCACAAAATCCAGCACCAACACAACCCACTCAAGCACAAACATGACCAGACCCAGGACACCAACCATCCGCAGTATCACAACCCCATCCTCCTCTTGCACATAAGACCTCAACTCCCCAAGAAACTCACCAGTCCGGGTGAAGACGAGGAGGGCGACGGCGCCTTGGAGGATGGCGGCGAGCACGGTGGCCGCCATGAGGGCTAGGTGGCACTTGTGGGACCCGGCATTGTCGGAGGAGGAGGAGAAGATGGAGGAGATGATGGTGAGGAGGTGGAGGAGGATGAGGAGGAAGCCGATGAGGGAGGGGACGAGGCGGAGGGAGAGGGTTAGGAATATGCAGCCTGTGGCGGCCAATGAGGATGTAGTTTGTGAGGAGGAAGAATTTGTGTGTGTGAGACTGAGAGCTTGAGAGGTTAGCAGTGCCCATTGTTAAAATTGAAAGAAATTAGAGGTTTTGGATGAAGAGAGGTTTTGGGGAGGTGAAGGGATTTTAAAGAGGTTAGAGGGAGGGAATTTGACTGTTGGAGATTGTGGACGTTGGATTAATGGAGGGGGATTTGGGATGGAGAGGGGCAACGGCTAGGATGGAATCATCGTGACCGCTGGGGTGGGTGACAATTTAATTATGATTTTGGTAATGGATTTAACAAAAACGATGACACTTTACTTCTACTTTAATAAACCCCTGAACTTTGGGGCATTGCGTAGAAAACCCAAAAATTTAATTTTCTCTGATACGCATAATATAATAATCAATTCAGCTTTTATTTAGTTTATTACCAGATATGTATCCCGTGTGATTCTTCTCTTTATAGGCGTTCAAACTTCAAAGGGGTCTAATGACTATGACGCGTCCACTTAAAGAGCATCTCCATAAAAATTTCAATATCTTAGACGATCATGATCTATAAAGATCCTTTTTTTTTCTCTTTTTTTGGGATCGATCTATAAAGATCTTCTAAAACTTTTGAATTTCTGACTTATCTATAAGATGCTCTAGACCTTTTAGAAAATGAAATAGAAAATATGTTACTAAGGAGGCACTTTCAATCTAAGGATGCACCTTGAAAACTACGATATTTAGACTTCATCCACTCCGCTCATTTTGATCTACATGTTTTGGATGGTATATAAATAAAAAATTAGGCATATTGAGTTATAGTTATTTATCGCTAAGTGATTGTAAAATTGAAAGTTTTACAACAATATAATTAAAGAGACAATGAAAAACATGTGTTAGAAGTATTAAAACATCATGATTTTTATTTTATAGATGTTTTGAGATATTAAGATCATTATTGATGGAGCGGATCATCCGTTGGAATAGTCTAATCTATGTATCAAGTGATGTATCCTTAAATTAAATCTAAGGTGCCTCCTTATAGTTACATACTTACCGAAAGAAATAGAGAATTGCAATTAGTAACATTCACATAGAATCAGTTGAGATTTTTGTAATGACCAATTCAAATGAGGAACTTGCTTTTCCGAATGCCATCAGAATTTTGAAAGATAGGGTCTAAAACATGCAGCCAGGTTCACCCTCAGATGTTGTATGCTGGCAAATCTTTTTTTTCCAAATAAAAGCTCTTTTCGCAAAAAAACGGTAACAATTCTCTCATATTAATATGATAATATCTAAGGTTAATTGTGGGCAGACCCGTTGAGTATCGTTGTTCTGAACTTACCATCTCACTAGTTTAATTTTTGCAGATAGACTGCATGAGTGAAATTTACTTTTACTATTTTACCCTTCTCTGACAAATAGATCCTGTGAGGGTAAAAGAGTAACAAATTTCACTCGAGGATCTATATACAGAAATATAACTAGAGGGATAGTAAGTTCAAAATAACAACACTATAGAGCATCCATCCACAATTAACTCTAAATTGTTAGGACGTTGTCCGCACAATATCTCTTGCTTGAGTAATAACAACATTCATTTGAGACTAATCTATAATTTAGATGATTTAATACATGAATATACAAGTGTGGAACAAGAACGAGGCGAAAAGAATCAAAACTCACCAAAAGCTCATTTCAACAATTGTAATCAGATGGAAGAGATTATTGAATGAATAAAATTTTTGAGTGATTAATTGCTTTGTTAAGGTGTGAAACCTGGTGTGAAACCCTAATTAACTCTCTCTCTCTCCTCTTTTGATTCCTCCGGCCAGCCTCCTCCTTCCCGTTCCCTTCTTCCCCGATCCAAGCCTGACCATCCCCAGCGCCCATCCACCTTCCGCCAACCGCCTCCCACTTTCCCTCCACCATTCTTCCACCCCACCTGCCTCAAACCGCCCGCCTCCCATCCTCCACCTGCGGCCTCCACTTCCCGGATATCACCCTCATATGCGGCACATGACATTGATAGTATTATTGATGATAACATTATTTCTACTAGCGATGGTGGTATCCACAGTACTTGATGCGTTGGAAAGGTCGACTGAGTCGATGATACTTGGCTTGATCGAGGTGACTTACGGTCGGATCCGGATCTTCTTGAAGCGATCTGACGGCCGTCGACTTACACTCGGCGGTCGAGTTCTCTCCACAGGGAGAATGATGTGGACATCTCAGCACGTGCACGGGATTTTCGCCGTGTTTATCGGTAGAGAGGCCGTATTGCGACTTCACCACGGGATCCGATTATCCGGTTTTGTGATTCAGCAGCTGGAGTTGATTAAGCAAGTTTTCCAATTTTAGTTAATTTTGAATTTTTGAATTTCAAATTAGGATTTATATTTAGTAGCTAATCTGATGGATTGTAATTGATTGAGAGAGATTTGAGAGATCTTGTATTTTTCAAAGTCTATTTAAACAATTGTAATCAGATGGAAGAGATTATTGAATGAATAAAATTTTTGAGTGATTAATTGCTTTGTTAAGGTGTGAAACCTGGTGTGAAACCCTAATTAACTCTCTCTCTCTCCTCTTTTGATTCCTCCAGCCGCCAACCCCTCCCAGCCAAACCCCCGTTCCCTTCTTCCCCGATCCACAAGCCCATCCCACGCCTGCGGCCTCCACTTCCCGGATATCACCCTCATATGCGACACATGACATTGATAGTATTATTGATGATAACATTATTTCTACTAGCGATGGTGGTATCCACAGTACTTGATGCGTTGGAAAGGTCGACTGAGTCGATGATACTTGGCTTGATCGAGGTGACTTACGGTGGATCGGATCTTCTTGAAGCGATCTGACGGCCGTCGACTTACACTCGGCGGTCGAGTTCTCTCCACAGGGAGAATGATGTGGACATCTCGGCCGTGCAGGATTTTCGCCGTGTTTATCGGTAGCCGAGGTATTGCGACTTCACCACGGGATCCGATTATCCGGTTTTGTGATTCAGCATTTGGAGTTGATTAAGCAAGTTTTCATTTTAGTTAATTTTGAATTTTTGAATTTCAAATTAGGATTTATATTTAGTAGCTAATCGATGGATTGTAATTGATTGAGAGATTTGAGAGATCTTGTATTTTTCAAAGTCTATTTAAACAATTGTAATCGGATGGAAGAGATTATTGAATGAATCATTACAATTATTTTCTGAATAATTTACAAGGTCATAAACTGAGTACATTGCAATTTTTGCTTAAAATCCATCGTCAGCGTCACTTTATTTTTGAGCTTCCTGCCTAGATCGATCGCCGATTTGGTGAAGCATTGCTGTTGCTGATCTCCTTACCTGCACACGCATTGTTTCACATCATTCATGTTGCACGCTATCTATAGGGATTCATGTTGCACGCTATCTATAATCTTGGTTGATATTTGGGCTCAAACTTTTTGCCTTTATTTAAGTAGGCAAGCTTGCTGCCACTATTTTCCTTTAACATATCACCGCGTGATGTTCGCTAAAGTATAAGAATATGTTCTCCCTTTTACCTTGCATAAAAGGATAACCCAATCTCCTTAAACTCCCATACACTACAATTCCACACGCAGCAAAATATCGCAAAATGGCATACTATTATCCTAGCAGTCAGATCTCTGATGACTACTGCGCATACATAACCAAAATGGAGCGAAAGACGAGCATGTACGAAGCCCCTCACTTCCCCCGTAGCATGTTCAAGGACAACGCCGCCTCGCTGGATGGCAAACCTGACTCGGGCAAGGAGAAGATGTCGACGGCTGCTGTTGGGCGATTTGGGCGAGCTGTGCATATCAACCATGAGAGTAGCGGGGCGAGTAGTGAGGAGGATGTGGAGGTGGATGCTCCAGAGCACGTGAAGCACGATGTGGAGATGGATGCTAGGGAGTACGTGAAGCAAAAACGTCACAGCTGTTTTGGACTGTCAAGTCTGTTTGCATTAATGCTGCACAAAAGGATAAATAAGTAGTGGATTAGTGTACTAATTCCTCGGGTTTCTTGCATCGAACAAATTTGAGAGCAGATAAATCTAATGCACTGTTAATGCAGTGAATCTGGGCTATTGGATATGTTATGAATAATAATATGCTGTTTATGTACTGAGAATGACGAATAAATAAACTTCATGCTTAATTTGTCTAGTATTAATTGCTTATAATTAAGAAATGTGGATTTCGAATTGTTAACATTTAATGTTTTGAACATCTTTGGTTTCTTGGGAAAAAAAGAAAGAAAGAAAAAACAATGAGAAAGCACAAGTGGCCATGTACAAAGTTGATCCTGAGGTACTATACTTGATTCTTTCTGTATTAGAACACAGCAGTCGGGGGTGAGAATTCAGTTTTAATTGCAGACATGTACCCTCTGTATTATAATTGTGTGCCGCTTACAAACGTGATATGTCCCCCTCCCTTTTCATGTGACACTCATTATCTAATTTAGAATATTTACATCTCAACATTTGTTGAATTTATTGTTAGATATACCGTATTTCTATTTTAAACATGCTCCAATTATCTTTTGAAATAGAATTATGGTGGGTTAAATAGTAAGTTTAAAAACGTAAGGGCTAAAAGTTATGACTGTGTAATCTATAGATATGTGTGTTCCAAATTTTCATATATTACAGTGTTTAATCTATTGATTCTAACTATTAATAAAATGTTCAGTAGCAAAGAAAGAAGATTATATCAGCACCCAAGAAAGATTGAGTTTCCTTGGTCGCATGTCAAGATTCTGTGATATCACAGAGCTGGCGAAAGTGATTCCAAAACCTTTCGACACGGAAATATAAGAAGTATGACTCCTTATCTCAGCAGAATTAGCTTCTCTTTCAAGAGTTATAGTTATTATTATTATTTTTTATTTACTTTTCTGAAGTACAGTTAAATTCATGACCTAACTCATAATGATTTCATAGTTCTATCATGATCCAACATACCTCAATGATGCATACCAACAATTATGGAAACAATATATTTTTGTTCAAGATTTTAAGGTTACATGAAGGATTTCTTTTTGACAATTATGCGGCTCGTAGTATAGAAAGATGGTCATCTTTTAAGTATAATTGATTATTTTTTTCCCTTCAATGACTACGTTATACAAATAACCTTTTCTCTGTATCCTTCTTCAATTTCTAAAGCTCTATTTTCTCTTGATATTACTTTTATTGCCAATTTCTATTCCCGAGAGTCCTCTACTCCCTTCCACTAACAAATTCCCCTCCAAATCAAAGCTCTTTTCGCATGAGGCTGGTAAGAATTCGCCTCATGTTAATATGATAATATATTGTTGGATCTGAGATGCACGCCAAGGAGGAGAGAGGTGGGAGGTGAATAGAATTGCTTATTGTTTTTCGAGATATCACAGAAATTGCATCGGAATAAAACAGATAAAAAGCAATGCAATAATCACAGGAATAAACGCAACCAAAACTCACGAGATTTTATAGTGGTTCGGATAAACAATCCTACATCCACTCTTCTTTCTCGTGAAGGGGCTTCTTCACTGTGTGAAAGTTCTCCTGAATTACAAACCTAATTTAGTAGACTTACAAGACCACACCCTAAAATCTACCTGCAACCAGTCATCTAACCTAACTCTCTACAATAAGTAACACCTAGTCCCAACCCTCAATTCAAACCGGCTTAAGTACATCGGGGTGGGGGGGGGGGGGAGGTGAATAGAATTGCTTACTATTTTTCAAGATATCACAGAATATGCATCGAAATAAAACAGATAAAAAGCAATGCAATAATCACAGGAATAAACACAACCAAAACTCACGAGATTTTATAGTGGTTCGGATAAACAATCCTACATCCACTCTTCTTTCTCGTGAAGGGCTTCTTCACTGTGTGAAAGTTCTCCTGAATCACAAACCTAATTTAGTAGACTTACAAGACCACACCCTAAAATCTACCTGAAACCAGTCATCTAACCTAACTCTCTACAATAAGTAACACCTAATCCCAACCCTCAATTCAAACCGGCTTAAGTACATCGTAAGAATAAATTTGATGCAAAGAAATAAATAACTATTAAGTGCAACTAGAAAGATCTTACATCCTTTTGATTGTGCAACCCGTTCTCCTAAGGTTTGAAGTGAAGCTTTGAGAAGAATGACGAAGATGGTGAAGTCCAAGGGCAACAATCCTCGAACATTGATAATCGAATGATGAAGATCGACATCGAGGATGCTTTCTGAGAAGCTTGAGCAAGATCTTTCTCCTAGATTGAATTCCTAGCTCTCTCTCTCTCTCTCTCTCTCTCTCTCTCTCTCTCTCTCTTTCTCTTAGAATTAGGTCAGGAAAGTTTGATGAAAATCATGAGGAAAGAGCCTCCACGAGAAGAAAGAGTGAACGTAGGATTATTATTCAATCCACTATAAAACCTTGTGTGTTCCTGGTTGGTTGTTATTTGTGTTTGATTATTATTGATCGCTTTTATTTTTATCTAATCCGCTACATATTATGTGTTTTTGTTGAAAAACGGTAGCAACCTTATTCACTCCCACTAGGCTTACATCTCAGATCCAACAAGCAGTTAGGGGCGGATTCAGAAATTTTTTCTATGGGGGCACATAATCAATAATGCATAAAACTAATAATTTATATAATATAAATTCTAGCGATAAAAAAGTTATCTATATAATAGTCACAAAAACATCAGCACATAATACTTTTCACTATTTTATTCATATCCATACATGATTGTTTTTATTTTCACCATAAAAATTAACAAAAAACCACAAAGCTCCAGGAACAATCCTTTATAGTTGTTCTCGACGTGGTCTCATGTTTTGATACCTTTGTATAATTTTCTTATTTTCTACATTATCAAATATGTCTTTCTCAATATACGTAACTAAACAATCATTCAACCATTCATCTCCCATACGATTGTGCTTTTGATTCTTTATAATTTTCATGGCTGAGAAAGTTCTTTCTACAATTGCAGTTACAATTGGTAATATCAATGCTAACTTCATAAGCAGATATACCTACGGCTATGCAACATGCTTCTTTGTTTCGACCAACTATTTGCAAAGATCACCAACTCCCTTAAGTTCTGAAAATCTCTCATTTGAGCGAACATCTATAATATAATTCTCAAGCTGATTCTCAAGCACAAGAAGTTCAATCGAAGAAAAGTCGTATGGATAAAATTGAGCGTACCGAATAAGTATTTCTTTATTAAAATCAGTGAACAAGTCTCTCAGGCTCAAGCATGCCACACAAAGAAGTAACTCGGTAGTTGTCTCTGCAAAGCGATTATTAAGCTCTTGAAGTTGTCTATCATCACTTGATAATATATTTCAACTTGAAAGTGATGCAAATTTGAAACCTTTTGAACTTTATGTCTTGTCCGCCTTGGAGCTACAAATAAATCTTCCATTCCTGGGGATGTAATATTGTTCCTTTTGCAAAAAGAACAAACTTCATGAAGCAAAGACTTCCATTCATCATCTCTCATCGATTGTAATCGTCGCTTCGATACTCCAACTAATTTCATAGCATTTACAATATCTTGATCACTTCGTTGTAGTGCTTGAGTCAAATCATTAGTAACTCCCATTATATTTTTCATCAGATGCAAGTTAAAGACAAATTTAAAAGATTTGATAAAACCCAATAGCATACATGCTTCAGCTCGTTGTTCTGAGTTTTTTCCATCTTCCTCGACAATTTCAAGCACATCAATCACAAAAGAAAACATAGTAATCAAGCCGCGTATTGTATTATAATGTGAGCTCTCCTGCCCTTTTGAGAGTAGTTTGTTGATTCAACACTTGACCACTACAGATTTCACCACTTGCTAATGCTTCTCTGACCTTTCTAATGTGACTGTCTCGAAGAATCTCTCTTCATTTACATGAAGCACCAATAACATTTGACAAAGTAGAAAGCAAGTTAAACAAAAATGTAATTTCGACTTGTTTTTTAGTAACAACAACAAGTGCTAATTGAAGTTGATGAGTAAAACAATGGATGTACTAGCACATTGATTCTCTTTCAAAATCAGACTTTAAGTCAATTAAATTCTCCTTGCATATTGCTTGCCCCATCGTAGCCTTGTCCCCTAATTTATTGAATACTTAGCCCATATTTTGCAAATACTATCTCCAAAGCTTCCTTAAGTGATAAAGCAGCGGTATTAGAAACATCAACAAGACCGAGAAAACGTTCCACAAGACACCCTTTCTTGTTCACACAACGTAAAACAATGACCATTTGTTCTTTCACGGATATGTCGCAGGACTCATCAATCAAAATGGCAAAAAATTTATCACCAAGATAATTAATAATAGCACAAGTAGTCTCCTTAGCAACTGCACTGACAATATCCTTTTGGATATTAGGTGCTATTAGTTTTAGATTCTCACGAGCACCTTTTAAAATCCTATTAATTGATTCATTATGATCAGTTAAAAATCGTGATAACTCAAGAAAGTTTCCTTGGTTACTTGATGTATCAGATTCTTCGCGGCCTCGAAAGCTAATCCCTAACGTAAAAGAAATCGAATGCAATCTATTGTAGCAATCAAGTGAATACGATACTCCCTTTTCGCTTGATCAGATTGTTTAGAAATTATAACTTTAATGTGTTGCTTTTGATTCATTAAAGATAGACATTTTCTCCAAGATACATTATGAGTACTGTTAGGGCCCCCAATATGAGCTAGAAATCTCTCTATTTAGTCTTTCCAGTTTTTGAAGCCATTAACAATGAAAGCATCTCTACCCCCTTGCTCCCCTCGCATGAGGTAACAATATAAACAAAATGCTGCATCTTTTGACATACTGTACTCTAGCCAATTACCATACTCCTTGAACCATACAGAATTGAAGCGTCGTAGTTTCTTCCCAAAATTGCTTTGAGGAAACTTATGCTCTCGCGGTTGACACGGACCTTTAAGTATATAGGCTCTTCAAATTTCTTCACAATCATTAGGATGATAACCCAACATTTTTGGACATAGTCCAGGATCTGCTGGGGGATCTTTCAAATTAACTTCCAGAAACCTTTTCTTTGTAGAAGAACAAGGTTGAGCAGACCTTGATTCCTCAGTCATTGATTTTCTTTTCAGAAATTTATCCATATCTAACACACATGAAATTAATAATTAATATTCTTGAAATTTGAAATGTCCATAAAGGAACTGTAAATAGATATTTGGTTTTCAATTTTCAATGTGGATTACAATAAATAAACACATAAGTGGTTGCTTTTTTAACATACATATTATTTATAACTAGGCTTCAAAGATTAGTATGGACGCATACGCTAATACAATTAATTAAGAGTAATAAACTATAACATTAGCAATTCAACATAGACTTGCACAAATACAAAAGATAAGGAGATGTATATGCATTAACGTTTTCTGTTCAATTTAGCAAATATCATTAATTTTTAAACGTAGTCAAGTCAACTATGAATTAGCTATAGTTCCTTTGTAAAATTTGACCCATAAAACAAATAGAAAATACAGCAACACATATATAATATGTCAATACAATATTTTAAATATCTTTTTCTAAAATTTTCAATAAATTGAGAAAATAAATGTCTCACCTTAGACAACAGATGAATGTTAGAGAAGAGCGCACGTGACATAGGTGGCGAAGTTGAGAGAAGTGCTCGAGTCTCATCGTGACGGTCGACAGAAGATTGTTGAGAACTTGAAAGCGAGATGACTTAAAATTAGAATAAAGGTCAGGAAAAAATTGATGGAGGCGCCGAGGCTTGAGACAGAAGCAAGGATGGAAGGCGGAGGAGGCGGTAGACAAGGAGTGGTGGAGAAAATTTTTAGGGTTTTTTAAATCTATTTTTTGTGAATTGCGATCCGGGAGAAGAGAGAAAGGCCGTGAAACTGAAAATTGAGTCTGGACTTGAAAAATATTGGGTTTGGGACCTTTGGGTTGGGCCAATTGGGGTGGGCACCCATTTAAAGTTTATATGGGCACCACTTAATAATCCTACTGCTATCCATATTTTTCCCCACATGTGTGAGGGCATGTTCCCCCAGTGCCCTCGATGTGAGTTCGTCATTGCAAGCAGTATTAGAGCCTCGTTACCCATCTTATAGATTCACAACCTAGGATAGAGATGTCTAATTTGATCGCTGCAATAACTTTTTTTTGAGGGACACACAGTTAACCGATCCTCACTTTTTGATAAGATAAATTGTACCTATTGAAAAGTGTGCATGAAAGTCTTTTTATTATTCATCGATTTTTAGGTTTGGAGTATTGTTGAGATTGGCTATAGTGAACCTACGACCCATTGTAGCTGAGACCATAATTATCACTCCTAGAGATAAGTGGTTCCCAGGTGACAAAAAGCTTATTCTTTAAACACAAAACCTATAAATGCTCTTTATTATTTTTTAACTGCTGAAAAGTTTAACTATGTGAGAAATTGTGCTACTGCACAAGAAATTTGGAATACGTTGAAAGTTGCACATGTAGGAACTTCAAAGATGCAAGAGACAAAACTTACAATATTTGTGAGTAAGTATGAGAATTTTAAGATGAAGTCCTTGTAGAGTATTAAGGACATGTTCACCTAATTCACGAACATTGTGAATAGATCAGAAGCTTTAGGAAAAGACTATGATAACAAGAAGCTTGTGAGAAAAAATTTTCACTCTCTTTTCAGGAATTGGGAACTAAAGGCAACGGCTATTGAAGAATTGTAAATTTTTTCTGAACTAACTCTTGAGAATCTTGTCGGGAATCTTCTCACATATGAAGTGCGATTAAAAAAGAGAAAGAAGGTAACTTAAAGAAGAAATTGTTAGCCTTGAAGGCCAAAAAGGAAAAATCCATGTCAAAAAAGAAGAAAGAGTCGAGCTCAAGTTTTTGAAGATGAAAATAGTCAAGTTGGACTAATTGTGAAAGGGTTCAAGTCTTTTCTCAGAATAAAAAATGGACAGAAATACCTACAAAATAATATACAAATAAAGTAAATCAATATTCTTCTAGTGAATCTAAAACTTAACCTAGTTGTTATCATTGCAGGAAACCAAGTCGCTACAAGAACAAATGACCATTGAATAAGAAGGACAAAAAGAGGGAGGGCAAAAGTTTGAAAATGATAACTTGGGACATGATAAGTGATGAAGAATCAGAAGTTGGCTCGAGCGAGGATGAGCATAAAAAAATGTATCTAATGGGGAGAAATAGTACAAGTTCAGATTCAGAACAAGATAAAACACACGACTCTGAAAGTGAGAGTTCAGAGAACGAGGTATATTGTTCATATGATTAGTTATATTCCAAGTATAATGTAATGTTGGGACAATTTGAGAAATTTCCTGAAAAATATGAAGTGATAAAAAGAGTGAATGCAAATTTAAGGAAAGAAAAGGAAGTCTTATGTGAGAAAGTTGAATCTCTTTCCCTAAATTTGAATTCATATAATTCATCTTGTGAGATCACCACAGTTGATTGCACAATATCCTGCTTATCAAAATAAAAATTCATGTTTATTTATTGTTGTAAAGTAAATGAATTATTGTGTGAATTGTCTTCTAAACAAATAAAGTTTGAAACTAAATGCACCACTATTGTTTCTAAAATAAACAACTAAAATCTAAAAATATTGATTTGAAAAAGGCCATGAAAAAATTTTCATTGGGTTCTAAAGGCTTAAACATGATCCTTTCCAATCAACGATTTGCAAAAACTAAAACCGGACTTGGTTATTTATATTCAGGAAAAATAAAAAGTTTGAACATTCATTTTGTGAAAGAAAATAATCTAACTCTTTTTGCACCCATTTCTAATGAATCTTCTACTATGTGCACTTTATGTGATAGAATGGGACATATTTCAATGAATTATTATAAGCAATATAGAGTTAAGACTGGTAAGCTGATGTAGGATCCATAACGAGCAAATTCATGGAGAAGTGGGACCTTTACGAGTCAAATGTATATACAGATGAATTATTGACTTGCCAATAAAGAAACGACCACATCTCCTAATCCGGAAGACAGATTTTGACATATTATATATGAAAATTGCCTATCTCGACAAGACAAAAACATCCAGATTGATAGATTTCTAAAATCACATCAGTATCACCAGTTTTTATAGAAATCTAAAAATATCATCTTTTATTTATTTATAGTGATAAAGTTGGGGTCAATATAGATTAGGAAATAAATTTAATTTTGATTCATGATTTATTTCCTCTATTATAGAAAGTCTTTTAGGGAAGGATTTGATGTTTTCTATTTCTTTGTAATTCTTGCCTTATTAGGAGTCTATTTTGTTATTCTATTTAAGAAGAGACATGTAACCCTAAAATTATTAGATACCTTTTGATCAATAAAATTTCTCTTTATTTTATTTTCTTCGTGGATTCAAAATTCTTCGTGGATTCGAAGTTAGTTCTTTGTGGATTCAAAGAGTACCCCTTGGTGGATTTCGAGGTTTCTTACTTCCGTGCTGCATTAAATGGGCTCATTGATGTAGGATGCATAACGAGCAAATTCATAGAGAAGTGGAACCTTCATGAGCCAATGCAGATACAGATGAATTATTGACTTGACAGCAAAGAAATGACCATATCTCCTAATCCGGAAGGCGGATTCTGATATATTATATATGAAATTGCTTATCTCGACAAGACGAAGCCATCCAGGTTGATAGATTTCAAAAATCACTTCAGTATTACTAGTTTTTTTTTATAGAAATCTAAAAATATTAGCTTTTATTTATTTTTGGTAATAAATTTGGAGTCAATTTAGATTAGGAAATAAATTTAATTTTGATTCATGATTTATTTCTTCTATTATAGGGAGTTTTTAGGGTAGGATTTGATGCTTTCTATTTCTTTATAATTCTAGTCTTATTAGGAGTTTATTTTGTTATTCTATTTAAGAAGAGACATGTAACCCTAAAATTGTTAGATTACTTTTCATCAATAAAATTCATCTTTATTATATTTTCTTCATGGATTCGAAGTTATTCGTGAATTCGAAGACCGTTCTTTGTGGATTTAAAGAATAACCCTTGGTGGATTCCGAGGTTTATTACTTCTGCACTGCTTTAATTAGTATCAGAGCCTTGTTTCTCCAATGTGATGATAGGTGACGAAGCCCTTATTACCCAAACTCAGATTAAGACTCAAGTGGACCAACTTGCATTGGTAATGGTGCATCTGAACCTGGGACAAGTTCAAGATCACGTTGATTGTGGCCAAAGACGTGATCAAACTCTGCAGAATTTAATAGCGACATCAATGATCATGAAGCTCAGTGCCAAGTTCATGGTCATCAAGACTACTCAAGATGAGATATTTTTGATACTTAAAATATGAGGGTTGATTTACCATCTTTCAATGGAAACTCGATGTAGATGATTTTCTTAATAGGATTGATGAGGTGGAGAGATTTTTTTAAATACTTGGAAATTTCAGAAGATCAGAAGGTTAAACGAGCAGCCTATCGACTTAAGGACAAAACATATTTTTAGTGGCAATCAATATGTGAGGATCGAACGTGTCAGCAGAGGTGAAAAATCCGATCATGGGCGAAGATGAAGGAATTGATGAAAGCTCATTTTCTTCCAACATATTATTATGTGCTCAATCAATACCCGAGTTCATACTCTAACTATGATCATGCAAAGATTAAACTAGCCCAATTTGTCCCTAAGCAAGACCTTGGAGTTGTGAAGAGCATGAAGAAGAAACAAAGAAAGAAGAACCATATCAAAAGCTCAATATCTTCCGCAAGAGATGCACCATGATGCAGAAGATTTGTGATATTATCATTGACAGCTGCAGTAGTGAGAATCTTGTCTCTCGGCGTATAATGAATAAGTTAGGTTTAAAGACAGAGAAACACCCACCTTCCTATAATATTGACTAGATTCGCAAGGGCAATGATGTGCAGAACGATGAGATATGTCGGGTACCTTTTTCTATCGGACGCAATTATGTCGATGAGGTATTGTGTGATGTGGTTGAGATGGATACTCATCATATACTTTTAGGTAGGTCATGGCAGTTCGATGTTGGTGTCACCCACAAGAGCAGAGACAATGTTTATGTTTCAAGAATGATAGATGTCGAGTTGCACTTATGCCTCTTACAGAAAAGGAACAATCAAAGATAGAGGCTACTGAGAAGAAGAAACCTTTGGTGGTGGACAACGAGCCCATCACAGAAGATTTGAAGCAATCTCAAGAGGTCTATGCCTCAGTTATAACTGGAAAAGAAGAAACTATCCTTATTGAGATTCCTTCTGAGGTAACCCCTATTGCAACTGAGATTCCTAATTTTGATGGTGATATGTCAGTGAATATGGACATTAAGCATGAAATTTCCAAAGCTATTGTTAATGATGTAACACCAGCTGATATTATTCTGATAGAGGAGAAGGGTAAAGTAGAGGAGGAGATTAATCAAATATCTAACTTACTTAGTGGATGGAACTTACTTAGTGGATGGCCCAGAACAAAGGAGATGGAGTATGAGAAAAGTTCTTCTTTTGAAACAAAGTGTGTCAATGACTTCAACAAGATTGAAATAAAAATTCATGCACAAGAATATGAAAAGCAACAAGGAAAAGATTTGGAGAAGCTTTTCAATTCATTTGTAGATCCACTTGCCGTCAGCCACATATACATGATGTGGAAAAGATACATATACAAGTTTGATTCAGAAGAAGCCCTAGGCGAGGAGACAAAAAGAACAATGGGAAAAGATCAATGCAAAATATAAGGTGGATGCTGATCGATGCAGGACAAGAAAAATATTTATTGAGGAAGCTCAATAGGTGTAACATCATTAACAATAGCTTCGGAAATTTCATGCTTAATGTCCATATTCACTGACATATCACCATCAAAATCAGGAATCTCAGTTGCAATAGGGGTTAACTCAGGAGGAATCTCAATAGGGGCAGTTTCTTCTTTTCCAGTTACAACTGAGGCATAGACCTCTTCAGATTGCTTCAAATCTTCAGTGATAGGGTCGTTGTCCACCACCAAAGGTTTTTTCTATTCAGTAGTCTCTATCTTGGATTGTTCCTCTTCTATAAGAGGTATGAGTGCAACTCGACTTCCATCCATCTTGAATACATAAACATTGTCTCTGCTCTTGTGGGTGGCACCAACATCAAACTGTCAGTGCCTACCTAAAAGTCTATGACAAGTATCCATCTCGACCATATCACACAACACCTCATCGACATAGTTACGACCGATGGAAAAATATACCCGATATATTCTGTACATCATTGCCCATACAGTTACAGTCAATCTTGTAGGGAGGTGGATGTTTAACGTAGCGCGGAAGTAAGAAACATTGGAATCCATCAACGGGTGCTCTTTGAATCCACAAAGAATAATATTCGAATCCACGAAGAAAATAAAATAAAGAGTAATTTTATTGATGAAATGTTATATAATAATTTTAGGGTTACATGTCTCTTCTTAAATAGAATAACAAAATAGACTCCTAATAAGACTAGAATTACATAGAAATAGAAAGCATCAAATTCTACCCTAAAAGACTCCTTATAATAGAGGAAACAAATCATGAATCAAAATTAAATTTATTTCCTAATCTAAATTGACTCCATCTTTATTACTAAAAATAAATAAAAACTGATATTTCTGGATTTCTATCAAAATCTGGTGATACTGATGTGATTTTAGAAATCTATCAATGTGGATGGCTTCGTCTTATCGAGATAGGTAATTTTGATATATAATATGTCAGAATCCGCCTTCCGGAATAAGAGATATGGTCGTTTCTTTGTTGGTAAGTCAATAATTCATCTGTATCTGCATTTGACTCTTGAAGGTTCCACTTCTCTATAAATTTTCTCTGTATGCATCCTACATCATAAGCAGATTTGGGTACCTAAAGATACTATTGCTAATTAATGTTAACCTATGTGAATACCTAAGTCACATCTATCTGCTTTTCAGTAAGATTGCAGGCAGACTACGGATTGGGGCAACACATGAGAGTTGCTCGAAGGAGTGTGAGATCGATATCCAATCCTTGGTCTAAGAGAAAAATAAGGGGAAATAGGTTTTCGATAATTATTTTTGTTTTCTCCTTAAAATGGGTAAGTTTTAATCACAAGTACATTCTTCAACCAAGCTTTTTAACCAAGCTGTTTTTTTCCCTTTTCCTTTTATCTTTTAAATTTTTAAAACTTTTTTGGACAAGTATATTATTTGGTGATGCTTGAGATACTTGGTCCGTACTAAATTATTATCTTCACTCTGCTTGATGGATGGTTAGTTTAGTATGTTCCATATATTTCCATGCTTCTCTTTCCTATTGTATGTACATATTTTTTAGTTTTTATTTCTTTTTAGGTTGTTTTTAGATTTTGTTTTTCTTTTTCTTTTTTAAAATATAGAAAACAGCATTAAAATTTTCTTTCTTTTGTTTTCTTATAAAATATATTAAAAAAGGCTTGGATATGGTATGTATATGCTTTTCTGAGGTTTGATTCAAATGATATTGTTCTTTAGGTATATAGGTTTGATTGTGTCACACAAGTTCACATATGGTTTTTCAATTTATATGTATGTATTTTTGCAACAATGATCAAAAGATGATTATATGACCGTTGTTTACGAGATATTTCATGTAGTAATTTCACACACCTATTTCTATAATTTTCATATTTTGTGATGTGAAATAGTGGTAGAGAATCTTATATTTAGTTTATATATATTTTTTGGTTATATAAGTGTTTTGTGAGCTCATTTTGACTTGGCTAATGCAAAATCCTTTATTTTTATATGCTAAAGTGCATTTGTTTCAAATATCAATCAAACAATAAGAGTGTATTTATTAAAAGATGGTCAAAGATTCACACTCTTATGAAATCCATGGAAAAATTGAGTGTATCGTTAAAAGATTGTCAAAGACCCACACTCATGAATTTGTACTCGTGCATATCTCAAAGAGTAGCCATCCAGTACTGAATATATTTTATATTTAGAGATGGTGTGAATCGCCCGCCAAACAATATCATTCTTCCTCCTAAATCCTGTATGGTTGAGGTGATATGACGATACTTTGGTCCTTAATCTCTAAGGTTGAGATATTTCAAGTCTTATTATTGCTCAATATTCGCTTTGATATACCTGAATTTGTCCAATGAACTAGTATAAGTCTTTTCACTATATGTTTCACATACTTTACACTGATATTTAATCTCTTGTGTGTGCTTTTCGACGTGTTTTCTCTTGTATTAATGTATTTTGTTATTAAATTTTGATCCCTTGTGAAATTTTTCTATAAATTTTTTTGTGTGAACCGGTGTGCTTTTCTCTCCCGTACACCCTTTGGATGATTTTTATCTAAATTTCTCTTGTATTAAGTATATCCATTGGTGTATTTTCCACTTTTGCTAATAACAAAAGGGGGAGAATTATGAAATTGATGAGTTTTGGCATGAGTGAGTTTTTGTATAAGTGGTTTCATGTTTTGATTTTTATTAAAATTTTGAAACACTCGATCCAATATTTTAGGGAGAGTTTTACAATACATGTGATTGATTACACTGTTCATGAAGGCATGAACATAGGGGAGCATTGAATATCATTTGCTTTTGCATGAGAGTGTATTTGTGCTTATTATTGCTATTTATATATCTCAAATATGCATCTACTTCGTTATTTCAAATTTTAAGTTTCTTATTACCAAAAGAGAAAAATTATTAGGACGAAGTTCATACTATATCTCTTATTTGAGTAATAAAAAACTCTTATTTGGTACTAATATTTATTTGAGATGATATAGTACAAGTAAATACAGGAATAAAAAGTGTACGAGGCGAAACGACTCGAAAATCAGCTCAAAAGCTGATTTCAGTCTCCTATTTGATGGTAGGCATTCACCATCGATGGTAGGAAGTGCTCATCGATGGTCAACAACACTCATTGATGATTTTACTCCAGACACTTTCATATCATCAATGGACCTCTCAACTATCGATGGGGCCTCGACACCATTGATGGTCGAGAGTCACCATTGATGGTAAACACACTGATTACAGAATTTCCAGGTTTAATCTCAGTCATTCGTTGTTTCTTTTATCTCCAATCTCTACCAAATTTAAGATATATCTTTCCTAACCTATTGAGGACTTAGTATCATTGAGAGTTCTAGGGTTTTGATTTGTGAGAGATTTCGTTGAAGGATTTGACCCCTGGAGTCTCGACAAACTTTCACTCGTCGTACACAATATCTCCGGGTCATTTCTGCGAGGAGAGTTGCCCTATGATTGATTCTCTACACCGTTCTTCATGAGCTACACTTATATTTATCGAAGGACGGTTTGTTTAACAAAAGGGCTGTAAGATCTTTCTGATATTCTGAGCTTTAATTGTTTGTTTTGGTTTTGGTTTGAACTTATTTTAACGGCACACTCAAGCCGGTTTGAATTGAGGGCTAGGACGAGATAGAGCTAGGTGTTACTCATTGTGGAGAGTTAGGTTAGATGACTGGTTTTTGGTTGATTTCAGGGTACGGTCTTGTAAGCCTACTGAATTGGGTTCGTGATTCAGGAGAACTCTTTGCATAGTGAAGAAGCTCCTTCGCGAGAAAGAAGAGTGGATGTACGATTGTTATTCGAACCACTATAAAATCTTATACATTCGTGATTGGTTGCTATTTGTAAACGGTAGCAACCCAATTAAAACCCACCCCCTCCCCCTCCCCTAGGCTTACATTTCATTTCTAACATATCTAAGGTTAATTGTGGATAGACCTATTGAGTATTATTGTTCTGGACTTACTACCCCACTAGTTTTATTTTCGTAGATAGACCGCTTGGAGAAAATTACTTTTTACCCTTTTCTGACAAATAGACTCCGTGAGGGTAAAAGAGTTAAAAAAAATTACACTCAGAAGATCTATATGCATAAATAGAACTAGAGGGTAGATAGTTCAAAATAACAATACTATAGAGGATCCATCCACAGTCAACTCTCAACACCATGTATCATTGTTCGATGTCAATATGGTCAAGTGACACGTTGAGAACATCCTGAGCTGCAACGACTATTCACTTGGGGCATTGTTTTGATAGGTTTTTGTTGGGATTCAAACAGAGTATTCAAAACCTGTTGATGACGAAGAAGTCAAGCAAACAATTACACAAATAAAAAGATAAAACGTGGTTTAAAATTTCATCTATGTGCACGAAAAAGAAGGGAAGAATTCAAATTACTTGGAAAATGAACTAATTAAAATATTTTTCACTTGGAGATCTCTCAAAACAGTTGTTTCTCAATTTTAATTTTTCTTTGAAGTTTCTTTTTCCTTTTTTGTTCATCTTTTCCTCCTATTTTGAGCTTGTAAAGATTCATTCTCAAATCTCCTATAATTACAATCAATTTGATCTTATTAGAATATAAAAATATAACTGTCAACCTTCACCACAACTTCAGCGTTTTGATGTAATTGTTAGGGATTTTGACATGGTATCTTAGGATTCCACGTTCGAATCCCACTAACCCAAAATTTAATGATTAGGGAGTTCAACAGATCTTAATCCAATTGGAATTGATATGCACTACAGTCTACAGAGTGTAATTTATACTTCCAGATAAAACCAAGTTTCGACCTGAGTCAAGTTTATTCTCATCCCAGTATAACACCACAAAAGGGTCTTCCAGGCAAATTCCTGAAAGTTCAGAGGATTCATGTTGCACGCTATCTTTAATCTTTGTAGATATTTTGGCTCACTAAAGTTTGCACTTATCTAAGTGCAGGCAACTGGCTGCCACCTTTTCTTTAAAATAATCAATGCGTGTTGTTTACAAAAGTTTAAGAATATGTTCTCCCTTTTACCTTGCATAAATGGATAACCCCAATCTCCTAGTACTCCCAAACACTCCAATTCCACAAACAAGAAATATCACAAAATGGCATACTATTATCGTCACAATCCTATCTCCGAAGATTACTGCGCATACATAACCAAAATGGAGCGAAAGACGAGCATGTGCGAAGGGCCACACTTTCCCCGCGGCATGTTCAAGGACAACGCGCTGCAGGATCTCAAACCTGACGCGGGCAAAGAGAAGATATCGATGACCTCTGTTGGGAGATTTGGGCGAGCTGCACATGTCGAGTATGAGAGTAGCGGGGTGAGTAGCGATGAGGATGTGGAGGTGGATGCAAGAGAGTACGTCAAGCATAGGCATCACAGCCGTTTTGGACTGTCAAGTCTGTCTGCATTAATGCTGCACAAAAGGATGAATAAGTAATGGATCCGCATCTTGCTTTGAGTCAATCTGAGAGTAGATAAACTACTACTGTACTATTTGCAGTGAATCAGGTCTGTTGGATGTATTCTGATGAGTCACGAACTGAGTTTAGGAGATATGTTGTGAATATATTAGCTATGTTGTTTTATGTGTACTGGGATTGTTATAAATATATATCTTGTTTTGTTTTGTTCTACTTATAATTAACCCAAGAAACTCTATATGAAGTTTGGAAATTTAAACAAATTTTGCGGTACGTCTTTGGTGCAATTTATCAGCTTCTTAAAAAATAAAAAATAAAAAATAAAAATAATAAAAAAAGAAAGAGAGTGATAGCTAAAACAGAGAAAGAAAGAAAGAAAGACGGTAAGTTAGTTGTAGACACAGCCTAAGGGAGAAATTAAGGCAGAGATATCTGTTATTCTCCTAATCCCTCTGCATCAAAACTTCAAATTTATAACGAGTATTGAAAGTTAATTGCGTCTATATACTATCTACCCTGTACTATGATAGCACAATATCACTTTTACCCTAACATTTTTTTTGTTAGTACTTAACAACTCGTAAGCACATGATAAGAAGCGTCATTTTGTTTGTTTGTTTTTTTTTTTTTTTTGAGAAAAAAAGAATGGGATTTCGAAAGAAACCCCAACTGCTCTATTCATTAAAGCACATAGGTTGATTAGATGAAACAAATCTAGAGCACAGGCTTAAACATCACAAAATCCATCACAACCGCCAACAAAGTAGCAACCCATGAACTTTCATCATTTTGCAGTAAATCCCTATGAATTTTCAAAATCTCACTAAACCACCAAATAACTTTTCTATTTTGCAGAATACCCTCAATAAGTTTCTGCATTTCGCAAGTAACCTCCACTAGTAAAAAAGTCTTCATTGGTGACGGACAACAAACCCGTTGCCAATATTGTCATTGGCGACGGGTATCAGTCCATTGCCGATACCGATACCCTATCGCCAATGTAATCATTGGCGACAAAGTAGAACATGTCACCAATAAATTGAGAAACCCGTTGTCAACATTGTCTTTGGCTCGTGAGTCTTTTGCCTCATTGAGAAACAAAGCAGCGATCTTTAAGCTTGCTGCTGTCTACTTGGAAGGACTAAAAAGTTTAATACAAGTTTAAAAATAATTTAATACAAGTTTAAATTACTAAAAAATAAATTAGAAATAATTTATAATTATAAATACAAGTTTAATATAATTAAAAAGATAAAAAATAAGGAACAAAAGTTGGAGGAAAAACCTATGGGTAGGCCATGACAGTCGTGGTAAGGTCAGTGAACCACATGAGTCATGCATGGAGAGTCGGGTCTGAATCCGGGGGGATCGAAGAAATGAGCCCTCGGCCGGCGAGGCCGGTTAGACTGATCGATATGAACCGATTGGGATTGAGTCCGCGAACTGAAGCCGCTGTAGCCACCATAGAGAGGAGAATAGAAATGCAAATAAGAAATGAGAAAATGAAAAAATAAAATAAAATAGAAGAAATAAAAAGAAAAACAAGAGAAAGGAGGGGATGGGAAGGTAAAAGATCTACAAAGAAAATGCAAAACTAAAAGAATTTGAAAAAGAAAGAAAAGATGAAAACTAACAAAATTAGGGACTAAAAGAGAGAAGGAGCAAGAGAATTAAAATAGAAAATTAGGATAGATTTTACTAGATAACTATTTATTAGATCTATAAATTACTCTCTTTTTATTCAATTTTATAATTAAAAGTATAACCTACAAATCTAATTAAAGAAAGCATGGTTTATCAAGATAAATTCTTAAAAGAAATTGAAATTTATACATAGATAACCAATTGAAAAAATAATTCTAGAATACTAAAAAGTATAGATTATCAAACTACGCAAGAAAAGTATAACATATCAAATTAGAATATTCTATCAACTATTATTTTTGATTGATTAATCTATACATAAATAATTAAGGCATAAAAGAGAGTAATTCTAATTCTAATAAATAAGTTATACTAGTTTCCTATTGTTCTAATTATCCTAAGAAATTTAGCCACACATTTTATTAAATCATAACTTTGAAGCAAATAAAGAAAGCATGAATAAAAAGGGAAGAAAGGAAACTAATTAAAACAATTAAATAGCAAGAAAATAAACTAACTATCCAAGCATAAAATTAAATCTACCCCTAAATTAAACAAGAAAAATTAACTAAGCATGAAATTTAAATAAGCAAAGGAAAATATGAATTAAATCTAAACTATTTCCTAAACATACAATTCTAATTAAACAAGAAAATTTAAAAAAACTAAAAAGTTTATTCTGGCCTAATTTTGTGCAGCTCGCCAAACACAACCATACTTCCAGATAAAACCAACTTTCAACCTGAGTCAAGTTTATTCTCATTCCAGTATAACACAACAAAAGGGTCTTCCAGGCAAATTCCTGAAAGTTCAGGGGATTCATGTTGCACGCTATCTATAATCTTTGTTGATATTTTGGCTCACTAAAGTTTACACTTATCTAAGTGCAGGCAACCTGGCTGCCACCTTTTCTTTAAAATAATCACTGCGTGTTGTTTACTAAAGTTTAAGAATATGTTCTCCCTTTTACCTTGCATAAATGATAACCCCAATCTCCTACTACTCCCAAACACTCCAATTCCACAAACAACAAATATCGCAAAATGGCATACTATTATCGTCACAGTCCGATCTCCGACGACTACTGCACATACATAACCAAAATGGAGCGAAAGACGAGCATGTGCGAAGGGCCACACTTCCCCCGCGGCATGTTCAAGGGCAACGAGCCACAGGATCACAAACCTGATGCGGGCAAAGAGAAGATATCGACGACCTCTGTTGGACGATTTGGACGAGCTGCACATATCGAGTATGAGAGTAGCGGGGCGAGTAGCGATGAGGATGTAGAGGTGGATGCAGGAGAGTACGTCAAGCATAAGCATCACAGCTGTTTTGGACTGTCAAGTTTGTCTGCATTAATACTGCACAAAAGGATGAATAAGTAATGGATCCGCATCTTGCTTTGAGTCAATCTGAGAGTAGATAAACTACTACTGTACTATTTGCAGTGAATCAGGTCTATTGGATGCATTCTCATGAGTCACGAACTGAGTATATATTAGGAGATATGTTATGAATATATTAGCTATGTTGTTTTATGTGTACTGGGACTGTTATAAATATATATCTTGTTTTGTTTTGTTCTACTTATAATTGACCCATGAAACTCTGTATGAAGTTTGGAAATTTAAACAAATTTTTGCGGTACATCTTTGGTGCAATTTATCAGCTTCTCAAAAAAAAAGTGATATCTAAAACAGAGAAAGAAAGAAAGAAAGACGGTAGGTTAGCTGTAGACACAGCCTAAGGGAGAAATTAAGGCAGAGATATCTGTTATTCTCCAAATCGCTCTGCATCAATAGTTCAAATTTACAATGAGGATTGAAAGTTAATTACGTCTATATACTATCTACCCTGTACTATGATAGCACAATATCACTTTTACCCTAACAATTTTTGTGTAAGTGCTTAACAACTCTTAAGTACATGATAAGAAGCGTCACTTTCTTTTTATTTTTTATTTTTTATTTTTTAGAGAAAAAAGAATGGGATTTCGAAAGACACCCCAACTGCTCTATTCATTAAAGCACATAGGCTGATTAGATGTAACAAATCCAGAGCACAGGCTAAACATCATAAAATCCATCACAACCACCAACAAAATAGCAACCCATGAACTTTCATCATTTTGCAGTAAATCCCTATGAATTTTCAAAATCTCACTAAACCACCAAATAACTTTCCTATTTCGCAGAAAACCCTCAATAAGGTTCTGTGTTTTACAAATAACCTCCACTAGTAAAAAAGCATTCATTGGTGACGGACAATAAACTCGTCGCCAATATTGTCATTGGCGACGGGTATCAGTCCATTGACGATACCGATACCCTATCGCAAATGTAATCATTGGCGACGAAGTAGAACCCATCACCAATAAATTTCGTTTCCAATAGGCATTGACGACGGGTAACCCCTTGCCAATGATTGGACCCACAATTAAAAAAACAACAAAACAAAACCCTCGTTAACTTTCTTCATTGCCGCTCTCTGCCGCTCTCTGCACATCTGATTCGCGGCCCTCGGTCTGACAGCCGCATCACCACCCATGCTTCCACAGCCGCCTGCTCCAGATCCACTTTGCCGCCCCCGCTCCGATAGCCGCACACTCTTCCGCTTCATAGCCCCCGCTCCGACAGCCACCTCCTCCTCCACCTCCACCACTGCCGACAACATCTCCTCCTCCTCCTTCTCCTTTTCAAGATAATCCTCTAGTTTTAGATTTTCTTTTCTTTTCAATTATGTTGTTATAGTTCGATAATTATGAAATGAAAATCACCCAAATCCTAATTATCGTAATAATCTAGCTCTAATAATTCTAAACCATTATTAAATGATAATCATCCTAACCCTAAGGCAAACTCAAATAATCTAGCCCTAGTAATCCTTAACCATAATGTTGTGTACGAAAATGTGTGTGTTGCGAGTGCAAAACCAAGTTTTGCGGTACGTCTTTGGTGCAATTTATCTGCTTCTCAAAAAGAAATAACACTTATAATTAACCCAAGAAACTCTATATGGAGTTTGCAAAGTTAAACAAATTTTTGCGGTACATCTTTGGTGCAATTTATCTGCTTCTCAAAAAAAAAAATAACAGTGATAGCGAAAACAGAGAAAGAATGAAAAGAAAGACGGTAAGTTAGTTGTAGACACAGCCTAAGGGAGAAATTAAGGCAGAGATATCTGTTATTCTCCAAATCGCTCTGCATCAAAACTTCAAATTTACAATGAGGATTGAAAGTTAATTGCGTCTATATGCTATCTACCCTGTACTATGACAGCACAATATCACTTTTACCCTAACAATTTTTTTTGTTAGTGCTTAACAACTCTTAAGCACATGATAAGAAGCGTCACTTTCTTTTTATTTTTTATTTTTTATTTTTTTGAGAAAAAAAGAATGGGATTTCGAAAGAAACCCCAACTGTTTTATTCATTAAAGCGCATAGGTTGATTAGATGAAACAAAGCTAGAGCACAGGCTAAACTTCACTGAATCCATCACAATCACCAACAAAGTAGCAGCCCATGAACTTTCATCATTTTGCTGTAAATCCCTATGAATTTTTAAAATCACACTAAACCCCCAAATAACTTTTCTATTCTGCAGAAAACCCTCAATAAGTTTCTATATTTTGCAGATAAACCCCATAAATTAGAACTAGATAACCCCCACTAGAAAAAAAAGTCTTCATTGGTGGCAGACAACAAACTCGTCGCCAATATTGTCATTGACAATGGGTATCAGTCCATCTCCGATACCCTATCGCCAATGTAATCATTGGCGATGGGGTAGGACCCATCGATAATGGATTCCGTTTCCAACAGGCATTGACGATGGGTACCCTATCGCCAATGATTGGACCCACAATTAAATAAAAAAAAACAAAACCCTAGCTAATTTCCTACCGCAACCCACCCTTATCCATTCTCACTCTCTTAGATTTTCCCGCCCCAATTCTTACCCTCTTTCACTTGATCTCAGATCTGCTGTTGCTAATTGCCGCTCTCTGCCGCTCTCTGCCGCTCTCTGCACATCTGATTCGCGGCCCTCGGTCTGACAGCCGCATCACCACCCATGCTTCCACAGCCGCCTGCTCCAGATCCACTTTGCCGCCCCGCTCCGACAGCCACCTCCTCCTCCTCCTTCTCCTTTTCAAGATAATCCTCTAGTTTTAGATTTTCTTTTCTTTTCAATTATGTTGTTATAGTTCGATAATTATGAAATGAAAATCACCCAAATCCTAATTATCGTAATAATCTAGCTCTAATAATTCTAAACCATTATTAAATGATAATCATCCTAACCCTAAGGCAAACTCAAATAATCTAGCCCTAGTAATCCTTAACCATAATGTTGTGTACGAAAATGTGTGTGTTGCGAGTGCAAAACCAAGTTTTGCGGTACGTCTTTGGTGCAATTTATCTGCTTCTCAAAAAGAAATAACACTTATAATTAACCCAAGAAACTCTATATGGAGTTTGCAAAGTTAAACAAATTTTTGCGGTACATCTTTGGTGCAATTTATCTGCTTCTCAAAAAAAAAAATAACAGTGATAGCGAAAACAGAGAAAGAATGAAAAGAAAGACGGTAAGTTAGTTGTAGACACAGCCTAAGGGAGAAATTAAGGCAGAGATATCTGTTATTCTCCAAATCGCTCTGCATCAAAACTTCAAATTTACAATGAGGATTGAAAGTTAATTGCGTCTATATGCTATCTACCCTGTACTATGACAGCACAATATCACTTTTACCCTAACAATTTTTTTTGTTAGTGCTTAACAACTCTTAAGCACATGATAAGAAGCGTCACTTTCTTTTTATTTTTATTTTTTATTTTTTTGAGAAAAAAAGAATGGGATTTCGAAAGAAACCCCAACTGTTTTATTCATTAAAGCGCATAGGTTGATTAGATGAAACAAAGCTAGAGCACAGGCTAAACTTCACTGAATCCATCACAATCACCAACAAAGTAGCAGCCCATGAACTTTCATCATTTTGCTGTAAATCCCTATGAATTTTTAAAATCACACTAAACCCCCAAATAACTTTTCTATTCTGCAGAAAACCCTCAATAAGTTTCTATATTTTGCAGATAAACCCCATAAATTAGAACTAGATAACCCCCACTAGAAAAAAAAGTCTTCATTGGTGGCAGACAACAAACTCGTCGCCAATATTGTCATTGACAATGGGTATCAGTCCATCTCCGATACCCTATCGCCAATGTAATCATTGGCGATGGGGTAGGACCCATCGATAATGGATTCCGTTTCCAACAGGCATTGACGATGGGTACCCTATCGCCAATGATTGGACCCACAATTAAATAAAAAACAAAACCCTAGCTAATTTCCTACCGCAACCCACCCTTATCCATTCTCACTCTCTTAGATTTTCCCGCCCCAATTCTTACCCTCTTTCACTTGATCTCGGATCTGCTGTTGCTAATTGCCGCTCTCGCGCCCATTCTGATCCGGTTCGATGCCCCGCTCGGCGGTCGCCTCCTCCTCCACCATTGCCGACAGCATCTCTCCTCCTTCTTTCCCTTTTCAAGGTAATTCTTCAGTTTTAGATTTTCTTTTTCTTTTCAATTATGTTGTTATAGTTTGATAATTATGAAATGACAATCACCCAAACCCTAATTACCCTAATAGTCTAGCCCTAATAATCCTAAACCATAATTAAATGATAATCATCCTAACCCTAACACAAACCCAAATAATCTACCCCTAATAATCCTAAACCATAATGTTGTGTATGAAAATGTGTGTGTTGCAAGTGTCTAACCAAATTATAATGTAGAAAAATGTCGAACCACAGGGGGGAGGGGTTTAAAATTTTCTAATTGAAAATTTTCTTTTGAAAGTTATTTCAAAAGAGATTTTATAAAAATATGTTGAAAAGGGGTTTTGGATTTTGATGGAGAAAAAATAAACAAACGATCCAAGCATAAAATTAAATTTACTCCTAAATTAAACAAGAAAAACTAACTAAGCATGAAAATTAAATAAGCAAAGAAAAGTATAACATATCAAATTAGAATTTTCTATCAACTATTATTTTGATTGATTAATCTCCACATAAATAATTAAGACATAAAAGAGAGCAATTCTAATTCTAATAAATAAGTTATACTAGTTTTATGTTATCCTAATTACCCTAAGAAATTTAGCCACACATTTATTAAATCATAAATTAGGAGCAAATAAAGAAAGGATGAATAAAAAGCAATAAAGGAAACTAATTAAAACAAATAAATAGTAAGAAAAATAAACAAACGATCCAAGCATAAAATTAAATTTACTCCTAAATTAAACAAGAAAAACTAACTAAGCATGAAAATTAAATAAGCAAAGAAAAGTATAACATATCAAATTAGAATATTCTATCAACTATTATTTTGATTGATTAATCTCCACATAAATAATTAAGACATAAAAGAGAGCAATTCTAATTCTAATAAATAAGTTATACTAGTTTTATGTTATCCTAATTACCCTAATAGTCTAGCCCTAATAATCCTAAACCATAATGTTGTGTATGAAAATGTGTGTGTTGCAAGTGTCTAACCAAATTATAATGTAGAAAATGTCGAACCACAGGGGAGGGGTTTAAAATTTTCTAATTGAAAATTTTCTTTTTTTTTTTATTTTTTGAGAAAAAGAATGGGATTTCGAAAGAAACCCCAACTGTTTTATTCATTAAAGCGCATAGGTTGATTAGATGAAACAAAGCTAGAGCACAGGCTAAACTTCACTGAATCCATCACAATCACCAACAAAGTAGCAGCCCATGAACTTTCATCATTTTGCTGTAAATCCCTATGAATTTTAAAATCACACTAAACCCCCAAATAACTTTTCTATTCTCAGAAAACCCTCAATAAGTTTCTATATTTTGCAGATAAACCCCATAAATTAGAACTAGATAACCCCACTAGAAAAAAAGTCTTCATTGGTGGCAGACAACAAACTCGTCGCCAATATTGTCATTGACAATGGGTATCAGTCCATCTCCGATACCCTATCGCCAATGTAATCATTGGCGATGGGGTAGGACCCATCGATAATGGATTCCGTTTCCAACAGGCATTGACGATGGGTACCCTATCGCCAATGATTGGACCCACAATTAAATAAAAAAAAACAAAACCCTAGCTAATTTCCTACCGCAACCCACCCTTATCCATTCTCACTCTCTCTTAGATTTTCCCCGCCCCAATTCTTACCCTCTTTCACTTGATCTCAGATCTGCTGTTGCTAATTGCCGCTCTCTGCCGCCAGCTACAGATCCGGTTCGATGCCCCGCTCGGCGGTCGCCTGCGCCACCCAGCTTAACTCTAGATCTGCCAGCCCCCACTCGGCGGTCGCCTCCTCCTCCACCATTGCCGACAGCATCTCTCCTCCTTCTTTCCCTTTTCAAGGTAATTCTTCAGTTTTAGATTTTCTTTTTCTTTTCAATTATGTTGTTATAGTTTGATAATTATGAAATGACAATCACCCAAACCCTAATTACCTAATAGTCTAGCCCTAATAATCCTAAACCATAATTAAATGATAATCATCCTAACCCTAACACAAACCCAAATAATCTACCCTAATAATCCTAAACCATAATGTTGTGTATGAAAATGTGTGTGTTGCAAGTGTCTAACCAAATTATAATGTAGAAAATGTCGAACCACAGGGGAGGGGTTTAAAATTTTCTAATTGAAAATTTTCTTTTGAAAGTTATTTCAAAAGAGATTTTATAAAAATATGTTGAAAAGGGGTTTTGGATTTTGATGGAGAAAAAATAAAACTAGAGAGAGAGAGAGAGAGAGAGAGAGAGAGAGAGAGAGAGAATAAAATGTAAATAAGAAAAGAGAAAATGAAAAAATAAAATAGAAGAAATAAAAAGAAAAGCAAGATAAAAGAGGAAAAATTGGAAAGGTAAAAGATCTAGAAAGAAAATGCAAAACTAAAAGAATTAGAAAAAGAAAGAAAATGTGAAAACTAAAAAATTAGGGACTAAAAGGAGAAGGAGCAAGAGAATTAGAATAGGAAATTAGGATAGATTCCACTAGATAACTATTTGTTAGATCTAGAAATTACCATCATTTTATTCATTTTAGAATTAAAGAGCATAATCTAATTAAAGAAAGCATTGATTATCAAGATAGATTTTAAAACAAAATTGAAATTTATGCGTAGATAACCAATTAAAAATAATAATTCTAGAATACTAATAAGCATAGATTATCAAACCACCTAAGAAAAGTATAACATATCAAATTAGAATTTTCTATCAACTATTATTTTGATTGATTAATCTCCACATAAATAATTAAGACATAAAAGAGAGCAATTCTAATTCTAATAAATAAGTTATACTAGTTTTATGTTATCCTAATTACCCTAAGAAATTTAGCCACACATTTATTAAATCATAAATTAGGAGCAAATAAAGAAAGGATGAATAAAAAGCAATAAAGGAAACTAATTAAAACAAATAAATAGTAAGAAAAATAAACAAGCGATCCAAGCATAAAATTAAATTTACTCCTAAATTAAACAAGAAAAACTAACTAAGCATGAAAATTAAATAAGCAAAGAAAAGTATAAATTAAACCTAAACTATTTCCTAAACATGCAATTCTAATTAAACAAGGAAATTTTAAAAGTAAAAGGAAAACTCACATTGCAAGGGGTTGGCCTCTTGTGTAGACCAAAGAAAAATCTTCAAGTCTTCATCAGCACAAGAAAATAAGAAGAAATTTGAAGAGAAAAAATATTTTTTATTTTTATGACAAAACTAAAGTTTTATAATATTTGGATGGCATTCTCAAAAGATAGCCCTCCTATCCCTAAAAGAGAATTTATAAAAAAATTTACATCTCTCACCCTCACTCTCAACCCCTGTTTATAGATTACATAAACCAATATGAGCCCTTGGCTCAAACTTAGCCTCTAAGAAATAGTCTTCAGCTGTAGAATGCAAGCTAGAAAATTCTGCACCAGATTTAAGGATATTTACAGTTCTGCCACTATTTCACTAAAATAGCCATATCTTGAGGTCTACAACTCTGATTTGACTCAAAATTAATTTGTTGGATTCATAATTAAAAGACAGAAAATTTGATATTATTTTTAGCTAGATCAAATAAAATTATCCTGCACACTTCCAATTAAAACACATTACAGCACCTCCAACGATGAGCTATCTTGGTCATTTTTCCTTCGATATTTCTTAGGCTTTACTTGGGCTTCGTTAAGCTTCAATTGGGCTTAAGATATCTTCATTTAAGCTCTTATTTATTTTTCTACATAATAGGATAATAACATAAGATTAATCATTTATTTGCATGAAACTTATTTGAAATAGGGGTATGAAATTGCAATAAAATATAATAATCACATAATTAAATAATAATCACTTGATAATCATCCTAAACCTAGCACAAACCCTAACAATCTTACCCTAATTATCTTAAATTAGTAACGTAGCTATTAGTGAATTAATCAAACAATTATATATGTTTTCAAAAATATTAGTGGGATATAACACACACAATAATGTGTTACATATTCATTTTAGGTGTATAAAAAATTAGTTAATGTTATCTATAGATCCCCATCCAATAATTATTGCTAATTATTTAGACTTATAATATAAGATAGATGACTCAATTTTGGATATGGAATTAAATTTTACACCGAAAAGGATTGTTTACTTTATATTATAAGCGAAAGAATTGGCACATAATTATTGGATCTGTCTAATTCGAACAGGTTAGGAATATAGTAGTGTGTATATTAAAGTTTTTATACATTGTGCAATTTCATTTCTAAAAAATTTTGGTCGCACATACACGTTGTTCTCCATGCACAATAAGTGTATGTTGTTCTGTGTTTTGATCTATTGCATATCGATTTTAATCTATTATCAATACACATAATAACATCCGCATAGTATACTCAGAGAATAGTGGGTAGGTGCTATCAAAACTTTTTAGAAATAAAAATGCACAAAGCATACAAAGTTATATGTACGTAGAAGTCTTTCAATGACAGCCGATAGAGTGTTTAGCCCAACCTAGTATTTGTTCAAATCAATTACAATGAAGATCATCAAAAACGTGTTTAGACCAACCTTGTACAACAATGATGATTATAAAAGAGTGTTTATACCAATCTAGTATTTGATCAAATCAACTATAATGAAGATTATTAGACATACTACGATTTTATGAGATATTAAATTAATTAATAATTGTACCTAACATACAGTTGAGAGAAGTTCCTAACAAGTCATGGATTGACATTCCTATTATCGAGAGAAGAAAGGGAGGTGATACTGGATATCGTGACAGAAGGGATGCCTGCCTTCAATATGCATATACAAATCTAAGGAAGTTAGAGAATAATTTGTTGGATTGTCCATGTAGTAAGTGTAGAAATAGGGGGTTAGTGGATGGAATTGCTATATGAAAACACTTAGATGGGGATTTGATGAGAATTACAAATATTGGAAATTTCACGGGGAATGCGAAGATATTAAACTAGCTAACAAAAATACAGACGTGAGGATAGATGATACACGGGCAATGTTCAATGATATTGCAGGGGGTATTATTGACTATGACACCCTAGGTGTCAAAGTTGCAGAAGTTGCCGAACCAAAGTTGCAAAAGCTCCCGAGGATGCAGAAGGTGTTGAAATACCAAAAATGCACGTAATACCGGGGACTTTAAAAGTTTAATGAAGTTATTGGAAGATGACAAGAAGGATCTATACAACGGCTACACCGAGTTCAGTAGATTGTTATTTATTCTTCAACTAATGCGTATTCAGACCTTCAGGAGAATGGCAGATAAATATTTTTAAATAATTCTTAATTTACTACGCAAGGTAATTCTGGACAGAGAGAGGAACAATAAGATCATTGGCTCTATGGTTTAGATTACAATAAGATCGATGTGTGTCCTAATGATTATATCATGTATTATAAGGAAAATGAGAAACTCGAGGAATGTCCAAAGTGTGGAGCCTCGCGTTGGAGAAAGAATACATGCACTTCAACACAAAAGACAAATGAGTTGGTGAAGTAGCAGAAGAAGATTCCAGTGAAGGTGTTTCGACATTTTCCCTTAGTGTCTAGGTTGTAACGGTTGTATATGACTAAAGACACAGCTCAAGATATGTGGTGGCATAAGGAAGGACGCATAGATGATGGTAAACTCAAACAACAGTTGCATATCGACTTGACATCTGTAATGTAGGAGATTAAATGTAACTTATTTGATACTTGTAGAATTTGAAAGTAGATATTTAAAGTGTTAATGTATCTATCTTTGATTTTATCAATACAATTATTAACATTCATATATTTTGCTAGCATGTATCGAATAAAAAGTTAAATTATATATTAATAATTTAAGTTGTAGATGAGCAAAAGAATAAGATGAATAGAGGAATTTTCCCAAGATTGTACAGGGTCATCATCATGTATAAGTTTAATTTGTTTGAAGATATTGTATTCATGATATACATATGCATACATCATATTTACTGTTTTGGTTATTATGCAGTTACATCCTCATGGCCTTCTTTGAGTCCATTATCTCCACCTGTATCCTCGCTCGTTGAAGGTATTATTTTGTTTAATTGAATTAAGTCCATTGAAAAAAAATTTATTCATGATGTAATAATGTCATATTTATTATTTTATTGTGGGAACATCTACACACGCATTTCTTATGAGTCCATCACATCGTGCGGATTAATCGCCGATCTAGGTATTAATTTTTCATTTAAGTTCATCGATATTTTATATTCCTTATATATATATATATATATATATATATATATATATATATATATATATATATATATATATATATATATATATCACAATTAATAATGTTTAATTTTGCAGGCGATGTATGTGATGGATCTGATGCCGACGAGATCCAACACGAGACTATGTCAGGATCTTTGAATTCAGAGATTGCATGTCTCTGCCTATGGACTCCAGTGGTTGCTCGCATTCTCCTACCAGAAAAAGCTAATGCATTGAAAGACAAATGTGAGAGGAGCCACCAAAAGAGAAGAAAAGAGATTAAGAAGAATGATCGCATTATAAATCAGAGACTCAAAAAGGTGATGGCAGATCGAGTGAGGGAAGTAGGAAAGAATATCATGGAAATTGATGAGTTTTGATAATTATCTTGATTGTTTAAGTTTCAAAGATATTTATATCTCTTTGTCTTTGTAGATAAGGACTTTGAGAATTCAGGGAGGCATGCAAGTAAGGAAGGTACAAAGTACCTCCCAAAGTTTACTAGACCATTTTGGAGTGCTTCAGGGATAATGTTCCGGTTGGGGATTATGCCATTAGATTTAATAATTTGATCGGCTGTTTAATCAGGGACTTAACCTCCCTCAATTTTGCCCATGCTTTTGAAGAACATGAATGGAGGGGCATAAAGAAAATTTGGAATAAGCTCATGGTAATTATATATTATATTGAATCTTTCATTTACTTTTTATTTGATTATTCATATATTATATGTTTTTTTCACATGTAATTTGCAAGAGCATTATTGTCTTGAGGACACTCCAAAATCTTGGGAATATGTAATGCTAGGGTGAGCAAGATGATTTGAGGTTGGAGGAATAAACTCAAATTTAAATACTTGAGAAAATAATCATCGATTGGCAGAGGATTTATGCGTTTGATAAGAGGGTTCCTCCCTATAATTGGATGGTTCTCATTATCACGTGAAAGGGTAATAAGAAGGTGAGTTATTATTTTTTTCATGATATTATCATCGAACATACTAACAATATATTTTATTTTGAAGACAATATGTGAGACAACATCGGATAATCGCCATGAGAAGAAATATGATCATTTTTTAGGGGCCACTCCCTATGCACGGATCGAGCATAAGTATTTAAGGAGAACCCGATATGTGACTTTTTTAAATTTATATCATTTCACTAGTTTCATACATTGCTCTAAGTAATTTAGAAATTGATATATCACAGGACGTCTTGACTATGCCGCCAACCCTTCTTGCTAGAGCACCTTATACACCACCCGAGGTTTATAATCAGAGTAGGAAGGAGTTAAAGATTAATGATATGATTGTAAGTATAAAGTCAATTTTACATTTGCACAGACTTTATTATTTCTCAATTGAGTTGATAATTTATATTAATTATTGCTATATTATATTCAGGCGATGTTGGAAACAACGCAAGTTGAAGTGTTGATGCAGGCCCTCCAGTCTTAGGGCATAGGAGACACCCATTTGGATTCTAATTGCATGACCAAAAAATAGTGGAGGGAAGTCGTTGATGGGGCTTATGGTTCTAGACCATCCAAGAATGGGAGGGTATCATTATCGACTGCCAGAGTTAGGTCATTCACCACCGTCAGAACAAGGGCTAGAGAGCAAGCAGTGACCTCGCACTGACCAGATGAGACACAGTCTGTGTTTGGTGATATTGAACAATACGTGATCGACCATCTTGAACCTAACATGACTTTTAATATTTTTTCCACTATTATGAGCAAGTTCGAGGGTGCAAAATGCCTTGGGATGTTGTGCGACGCATCACCAATTCTGCTTCCTTAAGGGATATTCTTCCCTAAGGTTTATACCTTGCTATTACTAAGTTGGCGTTTGCAGCGGTTAAACAGTCCGGTGTTGCATTTGCTAGTGGAGAGGTATATACGTCTAAACATATGTATACATTACAAATTTTGTGAAAAATATTCCCATACTGACTTGCATTCTTTTCAGGCTAGAGGAGGTACTCCCATAGGGAGCAGTACTAGTACGATACGGCATCCTAATATAGCCACCACTAATCATAGAGATGACAACGATGACGACGAGGAGTGAGTTTTTTCTATATGTGTTGTATTTTATACCCGGATACATGTTATTAGACATTTATGGACTTTTTGATCGTGTTAGACATGTTTGGACATGTGGATATGTTTTATATTTGACTGTAGTGCGTGTTTGTGATTTTATTGATTTGTGGATGGATATGTGAGATATGATTTATATATTACATGTGATTATTGGATATGGAGATGTGGTATGAATATTGATTTGGAGATGTGGTATGAATGCTGATATGAAGATGTGGTATGATGTGATTTATATATTGTGGTTTGATTGCTTTGTGGATGGATATGGGGATGTGATATTCAATTTGTATACATAATTATTATATTTATTTGTATATAGTGAGCCAACTGGTTAAACAAGTTTTTTTGCGCACCAATAAACATTGGTGACGGGGTAATCCGTCACCGGTCGATTGGTGATGGGTTCATACCCATTGCTATTGATACACCGTTGCCAATAAACATTGGCGACGGGTTAACCCATCACCAATAAGCATTGGTGACGGATTACCCCATCACCAATGTTTTAGATATGGGTGATGGGCCTGCCCGTCACCATTGAGCATTGGTGATGGGTTCATACCCATTGCTATTGATACACCGTTGCCAATAAACATTGGCGACGGGTACACCCGTCGCCAATACACATGGGTGACGGATTTATTGGTGACGCTTGTTTACCCGTCACCAATGTGCATTGGTGACGGGTATGCTCTGTTTTCTACTAGTGATAAAAAAGCATTTTCAAAAATATTTGGGGTTTATTGTAGTTTACACAGTTTTCAGCAAAAGTTATTGGGGCTTTCCTGCAAAAGTTATTGGGGGATCAGTGCGATTTTAAAAGCTCATAGAACTTTACTGCAAAAAACTAAAGTTCATAGGGTTTAGTGTAATTTGCCTTTTCTTTTTCGATTATACTGAGACAAAAGATACTCTGTATCAGCAATTAACTCTTTAACTCTTAATATGTCTCCATACACAATTGGTCGGAAGCAAACGGACCCGGACTTGTTCATAACCAACCCAGCCCATTAACTATAAATCCTCCTGGACACCAAAAACACAATGGTCAATTTCACGAAACCCCCCTAAAGTTGTGGTCACATAACCACATTGAACTTTTTGTGGTTTTTCACATAACTGAATTTTGAGAAACACCCCACACACACACCTTCCCTCAAAAAAAAAAAAAGCTTCCCCCAAAATTTACACTATTACTGTTCCCCTCCACCCAAGCCCAATTCCTATCAAAACCTCCTATATGTGAGCGGGCAGCTTTGAACCTTTTGATGTACCGAAAGGGAAGCAAAATGGTAAATTGCCTCATTTGGCGGCTAAAACTGGTAAATGGATAAAAATAATAGGTCGTTTTTTTTAATCAATTTTGTCCTGATGACTAATGATTATACATTATTTGGATGCACTATACTGTTGCATAAATTTGAATTTTGGTTTGGAATGGAACCATGAGAATTACACTATCTTCATGTAGATAGTTAGACATCTCCTTTCAATCCATTGCACTTCTCTAGCATTTTCAACGTTTAGCGCTCGTAGAACAAATTTATTTACATTTATTTCAAAATTGTTGATTTGTTCTAAAATACTATTTGATACCCTTTCATATGCTGCATATCTATAATAATACCTAACCATTTGCTGATCTCTCTGATTAATTAATTTTTTCTCTTTCCTTTTTCTCTTTTGAGTTACAGTCTCTTGGAAAGTACGGTATCATATGTCTCAAAGATATTGTGCATGAGATTTCTACCGTAGGACCTTATTTTAAGGAGGTGAGCAGATTCTTGTGGCCATTCAAGCTGAAGGAACTTGAGTATATTAAGGAGGACGAGCAGAATCCTGGTTCCTGCAGCGGCCAAGCTTGGTGAGTCTGCGGCTTTTCTGCTCACTTCATTTTGACATGTAAACTACTTTCCCTAGTCGTATTGGCAAGTAATGTTTCTATCCAGTTATAAGTTAATATATTTCTGCTATAGGTTTCGGCAGTGTTTTCGCTATTCAGTATCGTAGAGAAGTGAAGCAGGAGTATAAATACGCACGCATATATAGATTAATAGATATCATATGTCACATGGGAAGATTCTCTCGTATAAAATAATGATTGCCGGAAGTCAACCAAATGTGATTATGCTCGATTCTTCATCCATGTTATTTTATATGAGATAATCTTCTCGTATGACAAGGATGTCTATTATTGTCATATGTATCTGCGTGCGAGCTTGTGCGCATATGTGTGTGTCCACGTGTGAGCTTGCGGGTGTGCACGTGAGTGAAAAGCACAAGTAAACTTAAAATGGATTGAGGGCTCAGTCCACCAAATTTCTTATCTCTTAGATTGAGTTGAAATATGTGATCATATGCAGTGGGGTTTGACGGTTATATAAGGTGGTCATAGACCCATTGAGGATTGCATATTTTCTTAAGCCCAATCACACATCAACACATATTCCAAAGCAATCCGAAGGCTAAAAAACTTAGTGGATTCAGGTACTGTCCACCAACATTTTCATCCCTTAGATTTGCTTTGAGATCCGTGTTGATGTGTGCTTATGAATATTTCAATTAGAATTAGACTTAATCTGAATATAAATTAGGCAACTTTATATGACCATTAGAGTGTGTAATAAATTCATTTAAAGGAGTAAAAATATATAATAAAATTTAGACACAAAAGGCCCAAATATACATTTGGTTAAAGTCTACTTGCTTATGAATTAAATACTAAAATATATTTATTAATTTTGAAATGACCTATCACAATGATTATAACCGAATATATAGAAGAATAGTTGACGAATGATTTGTTAATTATTTGGTTTTCTTGTATAGGTATGTGATTATGTGATTTGAGAAGCCTCTGATTTTCTTACTGAGGACCCTCTATAAGGGCCTGTAATATTTTTTTCCCCCTATGCTAAGCCCAATTAAAATCGGAATGAAAACATGAACACGAGTCTAAAAATAAAACTACTACAAATTATGACACCTACCAGAAAGGACATTACATTTTTTTCTCTATATACTAAAGTTAATGGGAAATAAACAGTACTTATGAATAGTACCTCCCATTAACTTTAGCATATAGAGTATATTTATAATAAAAAGAGCATAGAGGGTTTCTTTACCTACAAACTCAAAGTTTTACCTTTATTTCATTAGTTATATTAAAAAGCCGAACATGAGTTTGCGAAAGTTTGCGGAACAAAAAGTTTGCGATACTCATGCGGGTCCCACCAGACAAAGCCTTAACCACGTTAGTTCAATTTTTATGATACCTGGTGGGCCCACAAATAGTTCTATGCATTTACTTTGAAAGCCAAAGCTTGACCCCATTTACTTTGAAACCTACATAGTTCTGTACATTTTTATCAAGCCAAATTAAGCTTGATTTACATAAAACGAAGTGGATACCTACATAGTATTAAGTGTATAATTGATAGGATGTATAATATACGGTACATAGTTACATGCTATAGGGTTCATAGCCAATTGTTTGTAGTTATACACGTAAATTGGAGCTGGGTAATTTGCAGTTTCATACCTTGAAGTTAAAACTTTTCTAACTTTGACTTTAATACCTCAGAGATTTTTCCTCGACACTTTATGCTCCAAAATTTACACATTTTTCTTTGATATACCATACTGTATGAGCCCTTAGAATTTAAGGGACTTATGAGTAATTTCAAAGGTTTGAATGACTAATATAAAACCATTGAAGATTTGAGGGACCAATACTAAATAGCCGTAAATCTTATGTGAATATTTGGATTTGTATAGATAAAATATTTACAAATCTTCAAATTATGTATTGAAAATTTATAAATAGTTTAAATTAACTTTAGGTTGTAGAATAATATAAAATTTTTAACTTGAAGAATTTAGTGACATTTTGATAGAGATTTACTATTAAAGAATTAGTTTCTCCTTTTATCCAACAAAATACTATTTATTGTCAAAAGAAATACTCTAAGACTTCAAAGTGAAAAGGTTGATAACTCGGTACACCAAAATGAAAATAAGCCACCAAATAATCGAAAGGTTTTTCTATATTAATATCTTAAATCTTTTATATATTGGTATTAGACCTTCAAATCATTTAAATTGCTATTAGGTCCCCTTTTCTTAAGCTATTTTAAAATTGATCCCTCAAAATAGGAAATTAATATTACGATCTGCGATACTTAAGTCATTCTAAAATCAGTGCTTCAAATAAAGAGTAGAATTAGTAATTATAGTGATCTATTTCAAACAACTTATGAGAATTCAGGGGTCTAATAGGAATTTCGATACGCGACAACTCTGAAGAAGCTACGTTGTTGATTTTCCTTTTATTTCTTTTTCTTTTCTTTTTCATTTCTTGTTCATTTATATGCTTTGTAGTTTAGATTTACTTTCATGCAATTTACTTTCATGCAATGTCTTTAATTCTTGTATTTACTTTCTAGTATAGATTTTTCTTTTCTTTAATTCACCTAGAGGCTAGAACCCTCTAGGAAATTACCCTTTTCTAAGTGTGGAGCTAATATTTGTGGGATCCCTAGAGATTGTTTGAGACTAGCTAACAAATCCAACTTATTCCCATAAGATTGAGATAAGCTAAGCGGATCTACTCTAGATTCCTCATATCTTTAATTAATCCTCCACACTTTACCTTCTTTATTTTTCTCTTATCCTTGCTTTTCATTTGTTTGTTATTTTCTTTTATTCTTGATTCTTGATTTCATTGCTTTTTACTTCTCTCTCAATCTCATATTCCCTCCATGTGCATATAATCTCAAACCTGATTTTGTTGTTATGTGCATATAACCACAACCACATTCTCAACTTCATTTTCTCCTCTTTTGCACATAATCCACATCCACTCTCTAATCTTTTCATGACCACTTTCACCATGTACATAAACTCCTAATTGTCGCGCATAATTTGAGAACCAAAACTTGAACAAACTCTTCATACTTTCCGTTCATCGTGGGATCGATAATCTTATATACTATAACTTGATAAGTTATATACTTGCAACTTAGGGGGTAATCATTTATTTCCCATCAAGTTTTTGGCGCCGTTGCCGGGGAACGTTGCATAAGTAGGATTTTGATTAACTTTGGTTCCTTATTTTGTGTGTTTTCTTTTATGTAGGAACTTGGAGCTTAAAGATTAAGAGTTGAAGATTCAAGACTGAAAAATTACCTCCAACGAGGCTTTGCATTGCTTTTGCGTGGGTAACTTCTCTATCTAGTATTTTCAATTCCACCCTTAGTTAGTTCACCACATTAGAGACAATTAGGACTTTAAAAAAAATATTTTACCTTTGTCGACCCTAATAAACTTCATTTCTTTGATTGTCGATCATAATAAAAAATAAAAAGATTTTTTGTTTTTACATCCTTTTTAGTTGCTTTTAATTTCTAGGGTTGCTTCATATAATAGTAGAAATTCACCAAAGTGATTTGAGTATCTTGATTTGGCACACACTTAAAAATATCTTAAGGGCAAAACCCATTAATCAAGATAAGGTGAGGGAATTCATCACCCTTTCCTTAGCCCAAAGATCACTAATTCCTTACTACACATACCCAAGGCTCTTAAAACTGATTAGTCATTGGCCCCTAAGGATTCGAGCTCATTAAGGAACAAGAATTCCTTAAGTTAACCGGTCTAAGTTTATTTGAATTAATTGGTGTCTAAGGCAAGATTTAGGAGTTGCGTAAGGCGCTCCGTAAGGAAAGAGGTACTTAATTGATCTTTGATCTCCCTCTAGTACTATCCTTACCTGGCTAATTATCCAAGTAAACTTTGATCTTTTCATTAAGGAAATTTTTGGTTAGGAGCTGGTCTAAGTCAAGTTTAGACTTAACCCTAGAGTTAGGGTGATTGAAAAGTAATTGCCTTAATTTGCTTTTAGTTAGTTTTTCCTTTTTTTTCTTTTTCTCATCATCTTCTTGACTTTTTCTCTTTTCCTTTTTCTTAAAATAAATAAATTAAAAATAAAATTTGGTGTATGCAAACTTGGGTTAGGGATAATACCAATCGTTTAATTCATTTTGATCTATCTCTTGAACCAAACGAAATGGCCAATACCAACCCACCTGTTCTTCAAGATGTTTGTTACCCAACTAGGAATGCAATCCCTTCGTGCATTAAGCTCCCCGATGCAAGTGGTATCAATTTCGAACTTAGACCGCATTTTATAAACATGCTTCTAAAATTCTTAGGAGTCGAAACCGAAGATGCTTATATCTTTATCTCCGAGTTTGAAGAAGTGTGCCTCATGATCAAGATGAGGGACTTAACCGAGGATGCAATCAAACTTCGATTTATTCATTTTGACCTTAAGGATAAAGTAAAAAAATGGCTGTATAGCTTATCCACAGATTCTATCTCAACTTGGGGTGAATTTGTAAAAGTTTTTCTGAAAAAATTCTTTCCTATCCACAAAACGGTCAAGCTTAGAAACAGCATTCAAAATTTTAAAATTATCCCGGGAGAACCTTTTTGAAAGTATTTTGATAAATTTAAGGATCTTCTTATCCAATGTCCTCACCATGGTCTTGAAAAGTGGCGATTATGCCAAATCATTTATGAAGAATTGAATTTTTCTTCAAAAACTTCCTTAGAGTCAATGTGTCAAGGGGATTTCATGAAGAAAAATGCCGTTGAAGCTTGGGACTTTTTAGAGAGTTTATCCGAAAAAACCATGCAGTGGGAACACTGTGATGACCGTGTTTCATCAGTTTCCCAACTCAAAACCAGTGGTCTTTTTTTAGAAACAAACATAGCCTCTGAAGTAAAGATGGCTACAATCATGCGTAGGTTAGAAGCTTTAGAAGTCAAAGAACGAGCTCCAGCTCAAATCAACCAAGTTTCTACCTCAGGTTATCACAATTGTCTTTCTCCATGTCATGTTTCAGAGGAATGTCCTTTTTTAGGACCCGGTCAACCACTAGGTCAGATAAACGCTGCATTCCAGCATCCGGTGAATGATCCATTTTCTCCAACCTACAATCCAGGTTGGAGAAATCATTCGAATTTTGCATGGAACCAGGGAAACTACTCCGGGAATCAAAATTTCACTCCCTCTTCGAACCAATAATTTCCTAGGGGAAACACAGTTCTTCTCAATTTTCAACAACCGAATCTGTCATTTCAAAATCAGTCTCCTCATCACCAATCTGCAAATCACACTCCTCAAATTGCTGATCATGATAAACGTCTTAATATTTTGGAAAAGGGAATAGAAACCATGCTTAAGGCTTCTACACAAACCACCAACTTGTTGACTCAAACATCCAACACTTTGAATACCTTTATGCAATCAATCGGACAAATTCTTACTTCTAACACTCAAGCCATAGCTAGATTAGAAAACCAACTTGGACAACTAGCTAGTGCTGTGAATGAGAGAGAGAAAGGAACATTTCCGAGTCAACCTGTGCCCAACCCGAAGAACACGGGATCAAGTTCAACCTACCAAGCTCAAGTGAATGCAATCCATTCACTACGGTCAGTTAACAGGTCGATAATCAGGTTAGAATGCCTCCAAGTGAAACCTTTAAACCAGAACAAATTCTCTCTCCTTCTGATGTCTCTACTCAGAAATCACACCATTCTGATGACCCAAAACCTGAACTAGAACCAGAGTCTAATTTTGATCGGTTTAAACCAGTTGCTCCTTACCAAGATAGACTCAGGCCTAGGAAACACTCCCCTCAGGAGGAGAAAATTCTAGAAACTTTCAAGCAGGTTAAGATCAATATTCCTCTCCTAGATATCATTGATGAAATCCTTCTTACGCAAAATTTTTGAAGGAATTATGTACCAAAAAGAGGCAAATAAATGTTCCAAGGAAAGTCTTTCTTGTTGCCAATATCACTGATATACTCTCAAAATCCATACCTTTAAAACATAAAGATCCAGGTTGCCCTACCATCTCATGTGTCATTGGTAATAGTTTCATTGATAAGGCACTCTTAGACTTAGGGGCCAGTGTCAATTTGCTCCCATTTTCGTTCTACCAACAACTAGATGTAGGGGAGCTCAAACCAATCAGATGCACCCTACAGTTAGCTGATAGATTTGTCAAGGTCTCCATGGGTGAAATAACGGATGTTCTGATTAAGGTTGGGGATTTTATTTTTCTGGTGGATTTTATAGTTTTGAAAACACAGCCTGTTTTCAATCCCAAAGGACAAATACCTATTATCTTAGGAAGACCTTTCTTAGCCACTTCTAATGCTCTCATCAACTGTAGAACTGGTCAAATGAAGCTGTTCTTTAGAAATTTAACTACTGATCTCAACATTTTTAACCCAGAAAACTAACCAGATAATCAATCAATGGAAATAAATTACATCCAGGAAAGCTTGATTGAAGAGATAGAAGAAGAAGAGAATAAATCAGACTTTAGTTTTGAGGAAATCTTTCATGAGGAGCTGGAAATCTTAAAAAAATCAGATTTGGTTATTCAAAATGAGGAAACCGTGTTGAATACATGCCTCTTGAATGCAACATTCGAGGAACTCTTTTCTGATGAACTTAGATTTTTGAAACAGCAACCTTTGAAACAGCAACCAAAATGTCAACTTTTCATTAATCAAAAATCTAAGTTCAAAATGCATAACACCAATAATACCTACCTTTATTTGCTACAAAAATCATTGAAAACCTTAAAATTTTAGAATTTAAGCACATCGTGATTATATCATTTTGAAATTTTTAAATTTCGGATAAAATTTTCAGCAATAAGGTAGGATTTAATGTAAAATGTGAGCTTTTCATGTTTCATCTTTTATTCTACATTTTTATTTTTTGTCTCATAATAATAAAAAAATTTATTCTTCTCTCATGTGAGAGTTTCTTGTTGTTCTTTATTTTAAAAAAAAACAAAATAAAGAGAGAATAAATTTTTGGCTTCACCCCCCTCATCGTAAAGGTATTTGCAGAATTTTTATCATTGTTCAAAGCTAGCCGAACAAATGTAAGTCCTTCAATTATTATCTGTTTTACTTTGTATATAGTAGAATTTGCATTGAGGACAATGCAAAATTTAGGTGTGGGGTGGAAATTAGTCATTTTGCTTAGTCAATTTTCCTCTTTTTACCATTTTATGTCATTTTTCTCTCTTCATAATATATATATATATATATATATATATATATATATATATATATATATATATATATATATATATATATATATATATATATATATATATATATATATATATATATAGTCACTTGCCAACTTAATAGAGTTGATTAATAATTGATCTATTCGATGAAATTTAAGTCTTCTAATCCTTAGTTAGTTCTATACTCAAGTTTACCTTTTATGATAACTCCAAATATATTTCTTAAGAAATGATTTTTAAAGTAGTATACTTCACTTAAGTCTTAACTTAGATTTTAAAGTAATGAAATTTTTGCATGTCTAGCTTAGAGTTAAAAATAAATTGTCAAGTTGTCCTAATCTATATATATTTCAAAATATATACATATACTCATATATATATAATGCAAAAAAAATCTTGAACTCCAATGTGGTTCTATCTTATTAAGTCTAAGTTGACTGAGTAATTAAACCCAAGGAGTATTTTCATACTTAATGACCTAAGCTCACTCGGGTTGGGATCCATTGGCCCAAAACTCTTTAATGGTCACTTAGAAAGCCGACAAAGTAGAACAAAATCACTATGGAATAAAGATTATCATATATATATATATATATATATATATATATATATATATATATATATATATATATATATATATATATATATATATATATATATATATATATATATATATATATATATATATATATATATATAATAATTTTATATATATAACAAATATATCTATATATGTATATTTATATATTTTGAAAAATAAATTGATTAAGAGACTGGAATTTTATTGAAACAAAGAGCTAGCATGTTCTCTTCAAAACTTTTATTTTTCTAAGTTAAACTTGGTTTTGTATAACTATAATGGAAGGATTTTCTTAAGAAAATTACATTGGAGTTATGATAAAATTATTTTCTTGAGTATTAACCAACTTCATTTGGAATGGTTGAATATATCAAATAAATTAATTATTTCATTAACTTCTTTAAATTGACAAGTTGACTAAATTTTATGGGTATAATTCACTGCAAACCCTCACGAGACTACAACTCGTCCACTAGGGTAACTTAGGGTTTAAAGGCTTGTTGTATGCGCTAAATACAACCGTGATTCCTGCGAAAGTGAGTTAGGTTTTCTTTTTATTTTCTTTGCTAGAGGACTAGCAAAAGTTTAGGTGTGGGGGTATTTGATTATCACATTTTAATTATATTTTTATACCCTCATTACTTATTTTATATGAATAAAGATATTACTAATAATTATTTTTATCTTATTTTGCAGACTAATAAAGAAATAATGAATAAAAGCCCAAATGACTCAAATTCTCTGAATTTCTACCAACTTTTGAAGCCCAAATCTTAAGACAAATGAAGACCCAAAATACCAAAGTGATCCAAGAGAAATTCGTGAAGAAAAATCAAGAATAGACAAATTCGGTTGGAAATCAACCGGTTGGCCAACCGATTAGCCAACCGATTGGTTCACAATAGATTTGATCAATGGCTGATTTCTCTTTCTTGGTGACCAAGTTTGATCCAATAGTTCACATCAACTCCGTTGGGCTATAAATAGAGGGGTAGAGGGAGAGGTTTGAGTGTGAAATATTTTGTAAAAACTCCATTTGGAGAGGAGGGTTACTCTTAATTGAGAAGACGTTCCAAAAATTATAACTTTTATTACACAATAAATAAAATTTTTCACCCCTTCAATTTCCTTTCTCTTCTTCTAATCCAAGGACCAAAAGGAGGATTAGATTAAGATCAGGAGTTGTTGATTTTCCGTTTATTTCTTTTTCATTTCTTTTTCATTTCTTGTTCATTTATATGCTTTGTAGTTTAGATTTACTTTCATGCAATTTACTTTCATGCAATGTCTTTAATTCTTGTATTTACTTTCTAGTATAGATTTTTCTTTTCTTTAATTCACCTAGAGGCTAGAACCCTCTAGGAAATTACCCTTTTCTAAGTGTGGAGCTAATATTTGTGGGATCCCTAGAGATTGTTTGAGACTAGCTAACAAATCCAACTTATTCCCATAAGATTGAGATAAGCTAAGTGGATCTACTCTAGATTTCTCATATCTTTAATTAATCCTCCATACTTTACCTTCTTTATTTTCCTCTTATCCTTGCTTTTTCATTTGTTTGTTATGTGCATATAACCATAACCACATTCTCAACTTTATTTTCTCCTCTTTTGCACATAATCCACATCCACTCTCTAATCTTTTCATGACCACTTTCACCATGTACATAAACTCCTAATTGTCGCGCATAATTTGAGAACCAAAACTTGAACAAACTCTTCCTACTTTTCGTTCCTCGTAGGATCGATAATCTTATATACTATAACTTGATAAGTTGTATACTTGCAACTTAGGAGGTAATCATTTATTTCCCATCAAGTTTTGGCCGTTCTTAGAGCGGTGCATAAGTAGGATTTTGATTAACTTTGGTTCCTTATTTTGTGTGTTTTCTTTTGTGTAGGAACTTGGAGCTTAAAAATTAAGAGTTGAAGATTCAAGATTGAAAAATTACCTCCAACGAGGCTTTGCATTGCTTTTGCGTGGGTAACTTCTCTATCTAGTATTTTCAATTCCACCCTTAGTTAGTTCACCACATTAGAGACAATTAGGACTTAAAAAAAAGATTTTACCTTTGTCGACCCTAATAAACTTTATTTCTTTGATTGTCGACTATAATAAAAATTGAAAAGATTTTTTAGTTTTGCATCCTTTTTAGTTGCTTTTAATTTCTAGGGTTACACTTCATATAATAGTAGGAATTCATTAAAGTGATTTGAGCATCTTAATTTGGCACACACTTCAAAATATCTTAAGGGCAAAACCCATTAATCAAGATAGGTCTGAAATCCACGCCGCAGAACCAATTCTACAAGCGCCCAGCAAATATCTCCCGAAAGGATGCTCAAACCTAAAAGGGTTGCTCAAACAAAGGATGGCGGCTGCTCCAAAAACTCTCTCTCTCCCCTGATTTTCGGCCACCAAAAACACCCTCCTTCTACACAAACCCTAGCTACTGCCCAAAACCCTATTTATACAGTGCAAGACCAGGTTCAAAACGCGTGAAGGAATCTCGTGGTGGCCCCCACGAGAACGCGTTCAAGAGAACGTGTAAACACATTCTCGTGAACGCGTGGGATGGTCCCCACACGAGCACGAATTTCTCGTGCTCGTGATGGGATGTGGTCCCCACGGTTCACGTGAACCCACAGCGTCTTGATACTAGCAATCTAGATCACAGCAACACACCAACATTTCTTCTCTAAAGGTGTCTTTCACTAGCTGAAGCATAATCCTACATTCCTACTTATAGAGAACTTCTTCATCCAAGATAATTAAGAAATGCTCTAACGAAATTAGCTTTAGGTCAGAAATACTCATAAAATTTGACATGGATTATCTGACAGATGAACAAAAAGAAGAAATCTTTAAGATAATAATATCTTCAAGTTTTAGTTAGCACTGCCAAAGTAACCACACAAGGAAACAGAATTTCGGCTAAACACTGTCAAGACCAGAGCATGCAAACAATAGGGCAATATAAGAAAATTAAACACTAATATAGACCGTCAAAATGTAGCTAGACGGATGAACATAAAGAATAAATCTTTAGATAATATGTTCAATGCATTATTGATATTAGGCATGCATAAATAGTTTATGTTCAATGCATTATTGATACATACCAAACACCAAACTGCTTTAAATCTTCACTCAACACTTCGACATATAGATCAAATAAAACTCAATTTGCAGCCACATACTTCTTCTCCCTCACTCTCACATTGAGTCCTCCCTTCATCTTCATAATAATTGACATCTCCGGCAATTTCTCCTCCTCTTCATCCATCAAATTGATCTCGAACCTCTCTAGCATGCTCGCCGCCACCACCTTCATCTGGATATACGCCATCTCCTTCCCTAAGCATGTCCTCGGCCCTGCATTGAACACCGGGTACTCGAACGGGCTCTTTTGCTGGAACTCTCCATTAGTACCTTTCAAGAGTTGCAAATAAATTTCTTGTTATTGATTGATATTGGATATGACAATAGTTTGGAAAATGCTAAATTTCAGAAAATTGTCATAAACTATTTTTATTAGAGAAAACTTTCAAAAATTTGCAAATTTTCAGGAAAATACCATATATTATTTTTTTTAAAAAAAATACGCTAATGACAGCAACAACATTGCTAGAAGTATAAGCTATTGGGTAATAGTTAAGATGGATGGGAGAGCGAGAGGGCAGATTTAACTCCAGCATATTGAAACTAAAAATGAGTGAAATTCATGGAAGTTTTACAAAATGTATAATTCGTCAAACTCAAATTCAGATCCTATCTACTAGCAAAAAGTAGTCGCCAAACCATTGCTTTTACTCATAGCTGTTTATGATTTAATGGACAGTGTAATTCGTTCCATACTAATTCACATCACTTATCATATCTCTGCGTATTTCACACTCAAGAATTGCGATCATCCATTAACCAAATAGACAGTTTAAATTAACATAGTGGTCTCTTGACTCTCTTCACTAGTGATTAGTAGTGAGAGAATTCAAATCCGTCAAACTGAATAATAAAGAAAAATTGCAAGAAATAAATTAAAATATTATCTTTTAACATACCAGTCATCCACCTCTCCGGCCTGAACTCCTTCCAATCACTCCCCCAAATCTCCTCCATCCTCCCCATCGCATACGAGTTGTACATAAGCCACTCCCCCTTCCTCACCTTCATCCCGTTCGGCAGCATGTCGTCCTCCGCGCACGTGCGCCCCTCCAGCGGTATCGCTGGATAAAGCCTCAGCGTCTCCGACAGCACCGCGTGCATATAATCCATCTCCCTCACCTCATCCAGACTCAGCCACTTGCCCTTCTTCACCTTCGCTATCTCCGCCTCGATCTTCTTCTTAATATCCGACCGCTTGGCGATTAGCCAGAAGAACCAGGCTAGAGTCGCAGACGTGGTGTCCCGACCCGCGAGCACGAAGCTCAAGACCACATCCCGCAAGTACTCGTCAGAGTACTCTCCATCACGGTCCTCCGCCATAAATCGCGACAGCAGGTCGTCGCCTGCCGCCACGGCCGCGGCTGCTGGTGAAGCTAAGTATGCTTTTCTTGAATTCACTACCTGCAGTGGCAGATCAAGGGACAACAAGTATCTATTAATGACGGTGTGAAAACGGACTATTAATTTTTAAATTATAAATGTAAACCGTTTGAAAATTCAAGTGCGGGGTGCAAATTTAAAACCATGGGAAGCAAATTGTGATTGTAATCTACCTGCATTGCGAATCTCTGCACATACTCTATCCTCTGTCTGAGCTTCTTCTCAGACCCGATTCGCAGCGCCCGCTTGACCTTCCATATTATCGGATGCACGTGCTGGAACCGGTACAATGTCAGCGCGCAAGCCTCCTCGAACGCCTCACTGAACTCTCTTCCCTCTTTAGCCTCGGCAAGCCTGGCAGGATCCCAACTGAACACAACCTTACACACATTGTCGAAAGCAAAGCGAAACAAAACCCCTGTAAATCGAGGATTTTGTTATTCGCTGACGCCTTCAACAATAAAGGAATCAGTCTGTCAGCAACGTCGACCATGACGTTGGCCATAATGAAGGATCGGATGGTTTTCGTTTTGAATTCTAAACTGGCGGTTTTTCGCTGGGACTTCCAGAGCTCGCCGTCGCTGTTGAAGATGCCGCTGCCGAGGAAATCATGGAGGGCGAGGAGGAACTGCTCGCCCTTCGGGTAGTTGTCGAAGCGGGTTTTGAGGAAATGCTCGACGACCTTCGGGTCGGCGGTGACGATGCCCATGGGGCTCGAGACGGTGCGGATTGGGCAGGATTTGAGGAGGTCGGTCGTCCAGTCGAGTATCCGGTGGCGGTTCTTGATGAGGTTGAGGATGGAGGGGGAGGAGTCTAGGGTTGAGTTTTGGTAGGTCAGTTTGAAGTAGATGAAGATGGAGGAGGTGATGATGGTGGTGAAGAGGAGAAGGGAAAACATTATTTGTTTGTTTTGTTTTGTTTTTTAATTTCTTTTACCTTTTCTTGGGAGAGACAGGATAAATGTTTCCTTTTCTTGCTTTCTCTCGCTTCTTATATATAGAGCGTGTGACCTAACAGCTCATTATTCTGCAGGCACAACCCCACACCCATCCAATGTAATAACTAGGTGGGTCTAAATACTATTGATATTAGTGGGTAGTTCGTTTTACAAAATGAGCCATTAACTCATATACATTTTTTTCATATATATATATATATATATATATATATATATATATATATATATATATATATATATATATATATATATATATAAAGAGCTCTATGAACTTAAGTTCATAATGAATAGTGGTGCACCAACTTTTCTAACCACTCATCTTGCTTTGGGATCAGTGAAAGATATAAAGGTCACTTTGAGATTTGTGCATCACAAATCTCAAGGCAAGATGGATAAAAAGTTGGTCTTGGCCATCGTCACTAGGCTATATATATATATATATATATATATATATATATATATATATATATATATATATATATATATATATATATATAGGGCTATAAAACTTACAAATGGCTATATAGAGGTGCAACTACATCCCAAGGGGGTATGTGGATCCGCTCCTGATTAGATAGGTTAATCATAATCTCATGTGATTAGGTGGTTTAAAAGTTACTCGGCCTCCTTATGCATGCAGTTTTCATTAAAAAAAATAATTGAAAAATAGGGGCTGAGTTCTTTTTTTTTTTTTTTGTGAAGAAGCTGAGTTATTTGATAGAGAAGGATTTTGCGTGGAGGGAAAATATTTCGGTAAATTCTTCTAATAAAAAATGGTGCCTAAAGCCAAGGCTAAGATGTCATGTACATAACATATGACTAAATAAATTCGACCAATCATATGTTGCAGCCAGTTCACCATCAAAAGCAAATTTTAAAATGGTTGTAGCTTATTATATGTTTTTGACGTGATATTTATTGTTTCAGTGGATTAGATTCTTTTAATAAAAAATGGCGCAGAAACCAAGGCTAAGCTGTCGTGTACGTAATATATGACTAAATAAATTCGACCAATCATATGTTGAAGCAAGTTCACCATCAAAAGCAAATTTTAAAATGGTTGTAGCTTATTATATGTTTTTGATGTGATATTTATTGATTCAGTGGATTAGATTCTTTTTAATAAAACTAGTGAAGCGGGCACGTGCCAACTTTGATTTTGATACTGTATCTTTGATGTTTATATAGCATGCTTCCTACCGTCATAGTGTTCAATTTTAAGAATTAGAGTATTAGCTAGAGGAGTCGAAGTGTGCAAGTAGGAATTTTTTTGGTGATTTGGGGGACTAATTTAAGATTTCTTCTGATGTTTAAATGCTTGTTGAACTACATTAGTCTGTAGGAAAAATAATTCATATACATTTGACAGAATGAAACCAGAAGGCAAAAGTATAGTAAGGACAGAGTTACTGAGCATTGAAAGCTGGAATATGGACAACCGGAGCTGCACTTCAGAGTTGAAAAATGTTTAAAGCTCCATTTCATTCAATTGCTTCATCATATTCTATTAACATGTTGATACTACATAAATCACATCATAGAATCCATATTGCAAAAAAGAGGATAATCTATTGTTGACGAATCAGATAGTGATTTCACATACTTTTGGTGACGCACGAATTAAGTAAAGGAGAATAAATGATACAAAATAGAGGACTACAACTACAAGTTATATTTACATAGGTGAGATTGGCACATAGTATATTTACAAAGATTACATAACTGAAGCTTGTATATACATAAGTTTACAAAACAAACAGTTTTTGCATTTAATGCAACATCCAGCTAACATACAGCTAACATCCAAGATCCATATTTAAGAATAAAGACCGTTAGAAGAGTTTAATACACAACCAAAAATTTCTCACTACACTACCAATAGGAGAGTCATGTTTGCTTGATGTTTGTAAGTTTATTCAACAAAGTGGTAACTGTAGGCGTTGAAAAATACTTACAAGATCCCCGAAACCAACTCGTGACGGGGAGTCGGCGAATGACAACCCATCGAATGATACGGACGTCGAATCGTTAAAACGCGAACCCGACGGCAAACTCACAGCGTCACAAGCACGGTTCAAACCGAACTTGAACGGACGATCGGATTTCAGGACCATTGAACCGGAACGAACCAAGAATTAGTCCCGGAATCAAATACAAACGGAACCTAAGTCCGGAGAAAGCCAAGAGTCGAGGAAAGCGGCAAGCGGCGGAAAAAGCGGCGGCGCCTCGGCCAACTTGGCGAGTTACCTCGGCAAGTGGCGAAGTGGCTCGACCACAATGGCGAGTGCCTCGGCCAGAGTGGTAGGTGGCTCGACCACTATGGCCACTATGGTAGAGCCACCTCGGCCAAGTGGTGAGTAGCTCGGCCACCATGGTCGGACCACCTCTACCAATGGGTGGCTCTACAGTGGCCGAGCCTGTCACAGACGCACTCCCCTATGCTATAAATAGGGGGGGTTCTCCTCACTTTGGGGGAACTCGGAGGCGGATTCTTGGGGATTTTCTGAGGCTCGGACTTGAGTTGGACTTTCTGATCTTCTGAAGGATTCTCGCGAGATCTACGAGTAGTCGACGCACGGTTCCGAGCACCGGCGAGCACAAGTTCAGTCGATGTCTGATCTACAAGCGGAAGGTAACTGAATTCGGGTCGAACTACAGATACCCTCTAGATTAAGCTTCGTCTTAATCTCAGGGATAGCGCTGTGATTTCTCCTAGTAGATCTCACCCGCTCCGGCGATCCTCTCCTTCATGAGTGTGATCCCCGAAGGCGATCCTCTCCTTCGTGAGTGTGATCCCCTTAGGCGTTTCGTTTCCTTCGTGAAGCGAGCCTGTCGTCTGTAGTTCCGAACCGGGTCTCTACGGATCGAATTGCGGTGGTCCACGGACACAAAAGTCCGACACGGGCAAAGAACCCGCATGGCGAAGATCTCGATATAACGGGGATCCGGCGTTTGTTCACTAGGAAAAAGTTGTGATCTTTTTGATTTTCATTGTAAGCCTTATAAAAAGCGATATTTTTCTTTGAATTTGTTTGGGCGGAAGTTTGTAGCAGTTCAAATCAATGACAATCAAACCGACTTTTACCGAACAAAGGCGACGGTGGGAACCACCGGCCTCGAATCGAGGAGGTCGTGCGTCGCATAGCAGGATCCCTATCGGTGGAGGAAGAGGTCGGTTCGAGTTGACCGGTAGAAGTGCGAGGAGTATCTTTCCTCGTCCTCCAGATCCGCTCTCCCGCCGCTCCAAGAGGACTCGTGCCAGAGGAGCCGATGGGCCTCGATGTAGAGCCCGGGGCGGTGAGTCCAACCCGCCCTTGGTAGCGAAATCCCCGCCGGCCAGTCAGATGGCGCCGAGATGAGCAGATGATCGCTGCACTCTCAAGCGAGCCGCCAAAGCGGCGACAAAGCATGGCGCAAACATGCCAGGCCATGCTGTGGATGGGGTCGCTCTGGCGGATCTAAGATCGGACTTCGCGAGGCTTGACCTCAAGTGATCGACGGTCTATCAAGCCGTCAACCCAGCGGTGGTCCGTGTCAAGCGGAACGCTCCACCGAGGCGCGCTCGAGGCGCCGCACTCCTTCTTGTGACGCGAGCTTTGGTGCAGCAGGCTCGTGAATTGAAGAAGGAGGTGGTAAAGAAGCCACCAACGTACCACCAGGTTTGGAGACCCAAGTCTGCGGTGCCCCAACCCGGTTGCCCGTTCTGTCGACACCTAAGCCGAAGGCTATAGGCGTTGCAAACTCAACGCCAAAGTCCAAGTCCGACGGCGCCTCAAGGTCAAAGGTGTCTGCACCTGAACCGGTGGTGAAGCCAACTCCCGTTACCACCACCAAACCAACTATCAAGGACCGCTTGGGTCCTCTGAAGGGATCACGGGTCACTCCTCATACGGGGAGGCTGCCCGTTCGAGAGAAAGACCGGGATTCGCAACCTCACCAGCCGGATTAAAGATCTAAGTCAGAGTCCCGAAACTTCACGCTCACATAAGCGGAAGTCAAGGCGAGTTACTTTCGGTAGTTTTGGCCATTCTCGGAAGGAGACGCTCTCGTCTGATGACGACGACGTTATACCCGAGAGATCGCTCCAACACATGGCAGAGTCCTCCGGTACACATCTTGATGAGCAGTATTCAAGCGAGTGAGAAATCTCGGAGGATTCCCCAACTCATCACGGTCGTGCTTGTGCTCTAAGCTCATCAAAGCGATGCTCTCGAGTGCAATTGCCGGCGAAACTCGAAAGTGTCGGTCTTCGGAGGCTTAGCAGAACCGTCAAGACCTAGGTCAAGGCGACTCATGAAGGATGGCATCAGAAGATGAATTGCTAGAGGTCACTAATAATATGACCAGCAAGAACCGTCATCACGGGCTATTCCCGGTGCATGCTTGACTAACTTCGTCTGCGGTCCGGGACTATCCGGCGGTCGAGATATGACAAACTTCGAAGGGATACCCGGAGGATGATGCGTCGGATATCGGCTCATAATCGCCTCGATCATCTTGTATCTAGTGAAGGGAGCCCAAGCGCTTATGATCGATGCTGATCAAGTGGCTAAAATGCTAGGCGAAGCATTGGCTAAACAACGGAAAACTTCAAGCTAGAGATGGATTTGGCCATGCAGACGATGAGAGAAATGCATGACCAACAGATCAAGCCTTGACAAAACATCGAGGAGAGAGTCGGCGCGATCGGCGTCGACCAAGATGACAGCGATTGAGGAGGAGGCGCAAAGAGGATGATAACCCTCTGAACAACAGCGGGCATAATGTAGATATGGTGCTCATGAGGCGAGAAGATCAAAGACCTCGAGAGCAAAATCAACTCATTGATTTCCGCTCAAGAGGTGAAGAAAACGGTATTCCTTGCCCATACAGGGGAGTGGGAATCAATTTCATGCGTCTAAGTTTAATTTAATAAACTTCACACCGTTTGTGAGGAAGGGTTCCCGAGCGACACTTGATTTACTTCAAGTCGCGCACAGGGGTAATATCCAGGAAGCGAGCCCACGATGGTTCGGTCATTCATTGGTACCCTTCGTGGGGCTGCCTTCGATTGGTACCGCCGTCTCAAGCCAGGGAGCATTCACAGCTGGGATAACATGGAGTCTAGCTTCCTCACCAATTTCTTCGACGGCGATCACGAAGTATCGTCGGCACATTACTTTCGGCAGCGAAGGGCGGAGCTGTGGACATCTTTGTCAAGCGATTCGAACAAGGCAATGACTGCCGGGGATCCGATAACTGAGGAGTTCATCCTCCAGACCTGCCACAACAACTTGTCGATAGATGTGCTCGAGGCAATGGGGACAGAACCATCTATAGCATGGAAGGATTTGAAGGTTCGTGGAGAGCAAGCTAAAAGATTCCTCAAAAGGAAAAAGCGGAAAGAGGCCGGTAAACCCGAAGCTCGAATAACTTTGTCAGCGGCAAAGGGAAAGAGCGAGGCAAACGGCGATTCGCGAACCAAGCGTTCCAACTCAGCCAAGGCAACGGCCGAAGGGCGCGAGGCACAATCAGCGTGGCAACTGGGCCGCAAAGAAGGCCCGGTGAGATTCCAGAAGTCCTATTCCTTTAGGAACGGACGAGATTCCGGTCTCTTCAAGTATCTTGTCGAAAATAACAAGATCAAGCTCCCTCCGATTCGAATCAAGAAGAAGCAATGAGGACGAATGACCCAAAATCTGCGCGTATCCGCGAATTCATCACCCACTAAATCTGTTTCGGCCTTAAGGATAAAATCCAAGCTTTAATTGGCGTAGGGGTCATTACTATGAAGCCGTCAAAGAGAAGAAGGTCGAACAAATGCGGTGTCCATAAGCTTTGGGTCAGTGCCATTGACATGGTTGAACCCAAACCCGATGGTCAAAGTCGCAATGAAGGCGGTGAATGGCGACCCACAGCAATGCCGAAAAGGACTTGTATCATATCTGACCCCAAATGGCGAAGTCACGTGGATCCACGAGACCTACTTGAGGATGAGCAATGGGTAGCCTCTTCTTCATTGAAGAAGAAATCAAAGCGAAGGAAAGGCATGCCTTGCTACCAGCATGCGGAGGGAGATGATGAGCGGTGGTAACATTCCGTTTGTCCAGAAGGGAACACGAAGCCCACGCCACCGAGGGCGGACACGAGTACAAATATAAGTACCGGAAGTACAGACCCTAATGCCAAACTATTTGTCGGGCGGGGGTGCCAACGACTCCCCTCACTCACCGAGAAGGCATAACAGCAAGTGGCGCCAAAGAAGCCAATGCGACCACAAGAAGTTCGGCTCCGGCGGTCTCGGTTCAATCACCCGATTAGAAGAGACAAACCGGAAGCTCCAACTCCCCATATCGCCCGGCGTCATGGCCCATTGGCTAATATTCCCAAGGATCACTCTTCTGAGCTGTTGCGGTTGTCAAAGACAAGAGAAGCCCTTCAACAAGCCCTCACCGATTCAGAGGTCTTCCTCACCCGGTCGAGGCCAAGTCCGGAAGAGTCGGCCCAACAATGCAACCTGCGACTAAACACTTCCCATCACTTTTACAAAGGAGGATATGCAGGCGAGGAATTCAAGCACGATAGGCGCTATACTTCACGGGTATATTGGCTCTAGTGAAGTTAGGATCCAAGTCGATCCGGGTTGTGAGCATCATGCCCTCGCCTCATGTATCATCTTGGAATTCACCCGACAGGCGGCATCAAAGTACAATGATTTATGGATTTAACACCAGCGGGTCTCGGCCGCTTGGTAAGATCCGGATAAAGTGCCAAATGGGGGACTTAAAGTCCGAAGTCACCTGCTATGTGATTGACGCGGAGACTTCCTATAACTTATTATTGGGTCGACCTTGGATCCACAATAATGTTATAGTCCCATCTACTCTTCATCAGTGTCTCAAATATGTAGACACGAATAATGAGGTCAAGACGGTGGTCGCGGACAAACAACCGTTTAAGGGGATGGAGAATTATTTCACTGATTCTCTCCTCTACGGTAATGAGTCCGAAACTGAATCATCGGCCCAAGGCACGGACAGCGGTGAAGAAGCTGATACCGAAGCCGGGCTTGGTTATAGTGGAGGTTTTGTTTTAAATGACATTGTACCCCTTGTAATCAATCTTGACGATGAAGAATCGTCAGATGAACATTGTAATTGGCAAATTGCCGATGAATCAATAAATGACGATTTAGAGTATCCTTTGTCTTTGAATGACGTGATGACAGGTTTATACAACAATCCGGAGTTGCACCTACCAACTCGGTCGTCTTGCTTTACACAAAAGCAGTTCCGAGACTCCTTTGGGACAACACTCGTCATCCCACGAAGATCGAGTATTGAAAAAGACTTGGTTTACGGTAAAGGAGATGCTGTTCCAACGCCAAATCATTTTTTCGAAGAAGATGAAGATGACAATGGGCCTATCCTCCACACATTCAGATATAGTCCAGAAACACTGGGTATCATGAAGAAATGAGGGTATAACTTGACACAAGGAGAAGGTCTATGTTTTGGGCGGAGGTCCTCGAGTCCCTCCCAGAGCGGCATATGTCCCAAGAGGGAAGCCGGATAACTACTATGCATTTAGAAGGGGATTGGGATACGAATCCTCCTCAGAAGATGAATGCTCGTGGCTGATTGATAATAATCCACCCGGTGAGGGAGACGGACATTCGTCTGATTCTTCGCTTAGATTCTCACACCACTCTGAGAAGCTTTCAAGGCTTTAATGTCAAATATGGCTTCACTGATCCCCATCGTTGAGAGTGATGAAGACATGCCAACATGGGAAGACCCATGGATCCATTAACTCAAGAGCGGTTTGGGGATAGGTTCGAACAAAGAGAACCCCCACTAAGGATGAGGTAGTCCAGGTTAATATGGGTGATGAAGAGCATCCTAAACTCATAAACATCGGCAATACTCTCCCTCGGAAGAAAAGGAAGAGTTGATTGCCCTAATCGGGGAGTATATCGATGTATTAGCACGGAGTTACGAGGACATGCCAGACTCAATTCTAATGTGGCAACACATCGCCTCAACATCAAGGCGGATGTCAAACTGTCAAGCAACGGCAAAGGCGGTTTAGATCCACAAATATTGAAGGCAATCGTTGGCGAAGTGAAGAAACTCATAGAATCGGATTCATCGAGGAAATTCAACATCCGGATTGGGTGGCGAATATAGTCCGGTCATGAAGAAGAATGGTTCGATTAGGATCCGGTTTTCACTACGACTAACGCCTGCTTCCAAAGACGACTTTCTCTACCAATCACGATGTCATAGTCGACAATACGTGTGGATTTGAAAGAATGTCGCTCATGGATGGTTTCTCGATACAATCGATCAAGATGCACCCGATGATGCCAAACACACGCCGCTCGTAACTTCCATCGGTATATATTGTTACACAGTCATGCCGTTCGGCCTGAAAAATGCTGGTGCCACATATCAACGAGCGATGACGGAAATTTTCCAGGACCATCTCCGGAAAATGGTCGAATGCTACGTCGACGACTTGGTCGTGAAAAGCCGTGACAAAGGAGATCACATCAAAGATCTTAGAACGGTTTTCGAGCTCATGCGAGCCCATCAGCTAAAGATGAATCCTGCCAAATCCTTCCTTGGGATGTCCAGTGGCAAGTTCCTTGGCTTCGTCGTCACCAACAAAGGAATCCATGTCGATCCTGATAAAGTAAAGGCGATTCAAGAATTGCAACCCCCGAGAAATCTGAGAGAACTCAGGGGGTTACAAGGGCGATTGGCGTACATCCGACGGTTCATATCGAACCTATCTGGGAAGTGCCAACCGTTCTCTAAGTTGAACAAGAAGGGCGTGTCATATATTTGGGACGACGCCGTAAGGCATTCAAGAGATCAAGTCTTATCTCGCTAAACCTCCCCGTTTGTTGCATCAGCGTCGAAAACCGCTTTTGATCTACGCCAAGGCAACGGATCACTCGTTAAGCGCTTTACTCGCAAGACGACGACATGGTCACGTAACGTGCAAGATATTACCCGAGTTAACATTAGTCGGGCCGAAGTCTCGATATCCAATGGTCGGTGAAGCAGGTTCTTGCATTAGTGTTCGCAATTGAAAAATGCGGCACTATTTAGTCGGATGACGATTTATGTTATCTCTAATGTAAATCCGGTCCGAATATTTATGACCCAGCCGGCCTCAATGAGTTGGCGTCTGGCGAAATGGGCCTTGCTCTTGTCCCAATATGACTTGTATTTCAAACAACAGAAGTCAGTCAAAGGACAAGCGATTTGTGATCTCTTGGCTGCCAGCCCGACAACGGATGCAGTTGAGCTATGTGATGATCTTCCGGATGAAGTTCAAGAAGTCAACACTACATCGCACCAATAAATATGGCGATTGTATTTTGACGGAGCCTCTCGAGCTACCAATGTGGCAAGTGCCCCCGGATGTTCTAAGATTTCCGCCGGAGTCGGGGTTGTCTTAGTTTCCCCGGGGAATCATGTCATGCCCCGTGCTTATTCACTCACTGAACCTTACTCTAATAACGTAGTTGAATACAATGCGCTACTTATTGGACTTAGTTTCGCCAAGGAGCTGGGGGTCAAATATCTCGAAGCGTATGGAGATTCACAACTGATAGTTAAGCAGGTCCGTGGTGACTACGAAGTTAGGAACCCTGATCTGGTCCCCTATCATCAGGTAGCCGTGGAAATGGCAGACTCGTTCGAAGAATTCTTCATCGAATATATCCACGCCTTCAGAACGCTCATGCGGATGCACTGGCGGCGTTAGCTGTGTCGTTAGCACAACCCTCCGAGACCGAGCAATTAGTTACGGTCAGGACTCACCAGCTCTTCGTACCAATATATGATGGGGTACAAGAAGACAAAGGGATAGTTACCAAAGAGGTAAATGCAATCCAAACCAAGTTGGAGCCCCGAGATTGGCGCTTTCCTATCATCGATTACGTCTTACATGGTATTCTACCAGAAGACGTGAAGGAGAGAGTCAATCCGTGAAGAGCTCAAGATTCTTTACGACACGAAACCCGGATGCTATATCGTCGGGGGTACGATGGTCTTTTACTCCGATGCCTCTCAAACAAAGAGGCAGAAGAGGTCCTTTGGGAAGCACACGAAGGTGAATGTGGTGCGCACCAGCCTGGTCCCAAGCTCTACGATCGAATCAGGAGAATGGGCTACTTTTGGCCCACGATGATTAATGGCGGTCGATGCATTTCGGAAATGCCCGCGTGTCAAATTCCGCGAATTATATGCATCGACCTCTGGCGGTTGCATCCCGGCCACATCGGCCATTGAGACATGGGGAATGGACATTGTAGGTCCCATTTTTCCTCCGTCTGTCAAAGGCGATCGGTTTATTTTAGCAATTACCGACTACTTCTCCAAGTGGGCTGAAGCAATCCCGCTAAAAGAAGTAAAGGCGAGTACTGTCGTCAAATTTATCAAACACCATGTCATTTACCGACACGGTGTCCCAAGACGGATCGTGCATGACAATGGTCCCCAATTCATCAGCAATTCCTTCATCGGGTTTTGCGAAATTCAAGATACAAGGCGTCTGCGTCGGCGACCTATAATCCGGTACCAAATGGATTAGCCGAGGCATTCAACAAGACGATTATTAAGATTCTGTCGAAGCTTGTGAAGAATAACAAGCGAGACTGGGACGATAAACTCGGAGAAGCACTCTGGGCATATCGCACAACCAGACGCGACGCCTAACCGAGAGACCCCGTATTCTCGGTCTACGGGTGTGAAGCAGTTCTCCCATTGGAAATCCAGATTCCGTCACTCCGCATCGCCCTCGCAACGGAGATGACGATTGAAGAACAACATCAGAAACGTCTCGAAGAACTCGAGATGTTAGATGAAAAGCGCTGGAAACTCAACAATGCATTGAGTTCTACCAAGCTAGGATGGGGTACAAGAAGACAAAGGGATAGTTACCAAAGAGGTAAATGCAATCCAAACCAAGTTGGAGCCCCGAGATTGGCGCTTTCCTATCATCGATTACGTCTTACATGGTATTCTACCAGAAGACGTGAAGGAGAAGAGTCAATCCGTGAAGAGCTCAAGATTCTTTACGACACGAAACCCGGATGCTATATCGCAGGAGTGCGATGGTCTTTTACTCCGATGCCTCTCAAACAAAGAGGCGAAGAGGTCCTTTGGGAAGCACGAAGGTGAATGTGGTGCGCACCAGCTGGTCCCAAGCTCTGATCGAATCGAGGAGAATGGGCTACTTTTGGCCCACGATGATTAATGGCGGTCGATGCATTTCGGAAATGCCCGCGTGTCAAATTCCGCGAATTATATGCATCGACCTCGGCGGTTGCATCCTTGACCACATCACGGCCATTGAGACATGGGGAATGGACATTGTAGGTCCCATTTTCCTCCGTCTGTCAAAGGCGATCGGTTTATTTTAGCAATTACCGACTACTTCTCCAAGTGGGCTGAAGCAATCCCGCTAAAAGAAGTAAAGGCGAGTACTGTCGTCAAATTTATCAAACACCATGTCATTTACCGACACGGTGTCCCAAGACGGATCGTGCATGACAATGGTCCCCAATTCATCAGCAATTCCTTCATCAGGTTTTGCGAGAAATTCAAGATACAAGACGTCTGCGTCGGCGACCTATAATCCGGTACCAAATGGATTAGCCGAGGCATTCAACAAGACGATTATTAAGATTCTGTCGAAGCTTGTGAAGAATAACAAGCGAGACTGGGACGATAAACTCGGAGAAGCACTCTGGGCATATCGCACATACGCACGCCAACTGGAGAGACCCCGTATTCTCTGGTCTACGGGTGTGAAGCAGTTCTCCCATTGGAAATCCAGATTCCGTCACTCCGCATCGCCCTCGCAACGGAGATGACGATTGAAGAACAACATCAGAAACGTCTCGAAGAACTCGAGATGTTAGATGAAAAGCGCCTGGAAGCTCAACAATGCATTGAGTTCTACCAAGCTAGGATGTCGAGAGCTTTCAACAAGAAAGTACGACAACGGAGTTTCAAAGAAGGAGATTTGGTCATCATTGCTTTCGGCGGTGATAATCCTCACTTCAAGAAGAAAGGTAAATTCGAACCTAAATGGGAGGTCCGTTTGTAATAGAAGCGGTCTACTCTAATGGTGCATACCGCCTAATTACCCAAAATGGCGACCGGCAATTAATGCCGATAAATGGGAAGTTTCTGAAGAAATACTACCCCTAGTATCTTCAGGATAACCCGTTTCAACTGGAAGTTCCTCATGGGATGTTTCACCCACTTTCCTTGAGGATAACCCTAAATTTACCCTCCATCACAATTTCCCCCACTGATCAAATTCCATGACGGTAGGTCTACAAATTTTCTGGTACATTACCAAAATCCCCTCTTGATTCCGTCTATGAACAAGAGGCCCACTCAAAATCCCTCTCACGCCGGAGAGAGAATATAAAATTCTTCCTCTCCAAGTGTAAGATCCTTTTCGTGACAAACGGAAGGGTTCTGTCCATCTCTCATCCTAGGTAGCGCCCGTGAAGGTATCTTGAGATTTTCGGACGGGTTGTCGCTGAAGGTCACTGAGTCTCTTAGGTTCTCGGTGGAGATCCACTCTTAGTCCCATCTCTCTAGGTAGCGCCGGTGAAGGTATCTTGGGATTTTCAGACCAGTTGTCCTTTGAAGGTCATCGAGTCTCTTCGGTTCTCGGTGGAGATCCCACTCTCAGTTCCATCCCTTTTCAGTAGCGCCGGTGAAGGTAAGCGGAACTTTCATCTTAGGTAGCGCCGGTGAAGGTATCTTGTAGGGATTTTCGAACCGGGTTGTCCGTGAAGGTCGCTGAGTCTTTTCGGTTCTCGAGTGGAGATCCACTTTTAGTTCCATCTTTCATCTTAGGTAGCGCCCGTGAAGGTATCTTGTGGGATTTTCGGACCGGGTTGTCCGTGAAGGTCGCTGAGTCTTTTCGGTTCTCGAAGTGGAGATCCACTTTTAGTTCCATCTTTCATCTTAGGTAGCGCCGGTGAAGGTATCTTGTAGGGATTTTCGAACCGGGTTGTCCGTGAAGGTCGCTGAGTCTTTTCGGTTCTCGAGTGGAGATCCCACTCTTAGCTCCATCTTTCATCTTAGGTAGCGCCGGTGAAGGTAAGCGGAACTTTCATCTTAGGTAGCCGGTGAAGGTATCTTGTAGGGATTTTCGAGACCGGGTTGTCCGTGAAGGTGCTGAGTCTTTTCGGTTCTCAGTGGAGATCCCACTTTTAGTTCCATCTTTCATCTTAGGTAGCGCCGGTGAAGGTATCTTGGGATTTTCAGACCAGGTTGTCCGACTGAAGGTCGCCTGAGTCTTTTCGGTTCTCGAAATGGATATCCCACTTTTAGTTCCATCTTTCATCTTAGGTAGCGCCGACTAAAGGTATGCGCTGGGATTTTCAGACCAGGTTGTCCGACTGAAGGTCGCCTGAGTCTTTTCAGTTCTCGAAGTGGAGATCCCACTTTTAGTTCCATCTTTCATCTTAGGTAGCGCCGAATGAAGGTATGCGCCGAGATTTTCAGACCAGGTTGTCCGCCTGAAGGTCACCTGAGTCCCTTCGGTTCTCGGAGTGGAGATCCCACTCTTAGCTCCATCTTTCATCTTAGGTAGCACCGACTGAAGGTATGCGCTGAGATTTTCAGACCAGGTAGTCCGACTAAAGGTCACCTGAGTCTTTTCAATTCCTACGGCAAGGAATCTGCTGTTAGCCTCATCCCGGGAAATAGAACACATTCTTCCTTTCCCATCTCAATCAATCTTATTCCGGTTCAGTCATTCTCCGGTCAAAAGAAGACACCAAGATTCATCTTGGGGCATTTTATCCCGAGGCCTAAGAAGGGATAAAGCCAGCGCCTCACCGCAGCGTTGCGGTTTAGTCTTTTTCCGATTGAAGAAGACACGAGTTTGATTACGGGGTATTTTATCCGAAGCCTAAGAAGGGATAAAGCCAGCGCCTCACCGCAGCGTTGCGGTTTAGTCTTTCTCCGATTGAAGAAGACACGAGTTGATTAGGGGCATTTTATCGAAGCCTAAGAAGGGATAAAGCCAGCGCCTCACCGCAGCGTTACGGTTTAGTCTTTCTCCGATTGAAGAAGACACGAGTTTGATTACGGGTATTTTATCCGAAGCCTAAGAAGGGATAAAGCCAGCGCCTCACCGCAGCGTTCGGTTTAGTCTTTCTCCGATTGAAGAAGACACGAGTTTGATTACGGGTATTTTATCCGAAGCCTAAGAAGGGATAAAGCCAGCGCCTCACCGCAGCGTTGCGGTTTAGTCTTTCTCCGATTGAAGAAGACACGAGTTGATTAAGGGCATTTTATCCTGAAGCCTAAGAAGGGATAAAGCCAGCGCCTCACCGCAGCGTTGCGGTTTAGTCTTTCTCCGATTGAAGACACGAGTTGATTAGGGGCATTTTATCCGAAGCCTAAGAAGGGATAAAGCCAGCGCCTCACCGCAGCGTTACGGTTTAGTCTTTCTCCGATTGAAGACACGAGTTGATTACGGGGCATTTTATCCACGAAGCCTAAGAAGGGATAAAGCCAGCGCCTCACCGCAGCGTTGCGGTTTAGTCTTTTTCCGATTGAAGAAGACACGAGTTTGATTACGGGTATTTTATCCGAAGCCTAAGAAGGGATAAAGCCAGCGCCTCCTGCAGCGTTGCGGTTTGATCTTTTCGATTGAAGAAGACACCGAGTTTGATTCTAGGGTATTTTATCCGAAGCCTAAGAAGGGATAAAGCCAGCGCCTCACCGCAGCGTTACGGTTTAGTCTTTCTCCGATTGAAGAAGACACGAGTTGATTAGGGGCATTTTATCGAAGCCTAAGAAGGATAAAGCCAGCGCCTTACAGCGTTGCGGTTTAGTCTTTTCGATTGAAGAAGACACGAGTTTGATTCAGGGTATTTTATCCGAAGCCTAAGAAGGGATAAAGCCGGCGCCTCACCGCAGCGTTGCGGTTTAGTCTTTCTCCGATTGAAGAAGACACGAGTTTGATCTTTGGGGAATTTGATCGAATCCTTAGCGGGGATAAGTCAACGCCTACCAGCGTTGCGGGTTGTCTATTCCGTGACAAAGGCGAAGCCTCATTATTCAACATCGTAGCATTAAGTCTAAGAGAGTTTCATTCTTTTAGCACAACGTTGTGTGTAGAACGGATTTAGACAATCTACATGCTAGTCCAACTCAAACGATAGTTGGTAAAGGCTCATCAAACCCGTTGAAGGCTTGGGGTTGGCCAATAACCCTAAAGTCAACGCCTCACAGCGTTGCGGTTTAGTCTTTCTCCGATTGAAGAAGACACGAGTTTGATTCTAGGGTATTTTATCCGAAGCCTAAGAAGGATAAAGCCAGCGCCTTACAGCGTTGCGGTTTAGTCTTTTCCGATTGAAGAAGACACGAGTTTGATTAAGGGTATTTCATCCGAAGCCTAAGAAGGGATAAAGCCAGCGCCTCACCGCAGCGTTGCGGTTTGATCTTTTCGATTGAAGAAGACACCAAAGTTTGATTAAGGGTATTTCATCCGAAGCCTAAGAAGGGATTAAGCCAGCGCCTCACCGCAGCGTTGCGGGTGATCTCTTGCGGTAAAAGTACAGAGCCTATGTATTCAATATCATAGCAACAAGTCTAGAAGAGTTTCATTCTTTTAGCACAGCGTCCGCGTCGCGGAGCGGATCGGATAATCCGCCGCTAGCCCAACTCAAGCGGTAGTTGGTAAAGGCTAATCAAACCCGTTGATGGTGAGGATTTGCCAAAATCCTATAAGTATTATGGTTAATTATTTGAGACGAAATAAAAGAATCATAATAAGCAATGAAAGGAATGAATCTTATTCATTTGAAGCAAATATAAAAGGAGCTACAATTGTCGAGACAATGCGATTCAAGCAAAGTTGTGATAATCACAGCGGCGTGGTGAACAAAAGCGAGAGAAGTCTCAAGACCAAAGCAACACGTCGGACTTCATTGGCGCAATCTAGTAATGTGAAGGCGAGGTCGGCTTTGGCGGTGGCTAATTTTCCTCTGGTTCGCTCGAACCCGAGCTTTGCTTCCTTCTCAAGTTCCTCTTGAGTTAGCGGCAATAGCGGCCGCATGTTCCCGACGCATCGCCTCGAGGACTTGCTTCTCCGCGTTGATGACATCACGTACTGGTGCACTCCGCGGCGTGAAATTCTTGGCGTCTTCTCCCTTGAGCAGTCACGATTCCGTGCGTTTGACATGGGTGTGGTACAAGTTTATCGGCGGCGCAGCGTGCTTGCGCTCATATGAGTTCGCAAAAATGACCTCTTGCTCGATATTCTTCTCGCGAAGGTGCGTTCACGAAGCCTTGATCCGAGCCTCGCCGATGAGTCGTATCACCTCATTGCATGATTCAAAAAGGCTAAACTCTCCACGATGCGCAGAGTTAGCCCGACTAGTGAGCTTTGCTCTAGCGATTAACTAGGCGAGGGCCACCAACACGCTGAATTTCCTCCAAGCTACTCAATATGAATGGGCGAAGACCATAAAGGTCGCCCATCTAACCTCGATAATAGAGATCGCTGTTTCAAACCATTCTCCAACGGTGAAGGAGACCCATCCGCAGGCTGGAGTCGAGGAGCGGTGATTTTGGCCGGGGCAATCTCGGCGATAGGTTGAATCCGTGGAAGTGGTCCGTCAAGATTAACACAGGGCCTCCACCCGCCCTATACTCGAAGGGTCGGAAATCTGGTTTCGACCAAGAGGTAAGGAAGGCGGATCGGATGATGGAAGCGATCCCTCAAACTTCGTCATCGAAATTATGATGGTAGGCTCGAGCCCATTTGGTTTATTCTGCGGTGTTAAGCCTCATTGCGGTTCGCTTCCTCGGTGGAAAGAGGTGTTCTCCCGGATGACCTTAAGAATCGAGACTTGACATTTGGAGCCTTCGAAATAGATGAATAATCATCGGAGCATCCGCCTACCACAAGAGAACAAAGGGTTAACAGATCATTTAGGAGGAATATCTTGAAAAAAGAAACAGCATAAGGCGTAGAACTCTTCTCAGAAACTCATGAGATTGAGTCACGACCTTATAACGGGTACGACGATTTTATCTGTATCGAATACTCGGAGAACGATAAATATAGTCGTGTAAACAAAGCGACAATATATATCCCGTTCTACGGAGTAGGGGTACGGTATGAAATCGCTCCCGTTAAAGATATCGAGACGGGTGATGACCAAGCAAAACCAATCTGCGAAGCGTCGGTCCCCACAAAGGGGGATTTCGGCTCTTCCCAATCGCCTCACGAAGGAGAACGAAGCGGGGTCATAACGAGTGTACACAATCTGAAGCGTCGGTCCCCACGAAGGAGGATTTCAGCTCTTCCCAATCGCCTCACAAAGGAGAGCAAAGCGGGGATACATGTTCGCGGTAAAAGTCGGTTTGATTGTCATTGATTTGAACTGTTACAAACTTCAGTCGCCTGAAACAAATTCAAAGAAAAATATCGCCTTTTTATAAGGCTTACAATGAAAATCAAAAAAGATTACAACTTTTTCCTAAGTGAACAAACGCTCGGATCCCTGTTATATCGAGATCTTCGCTTGCGTGGGTTCTTTACTGTCTTGGGGACTTTTGTGTCCATGGACCACAGCGCAATTCGATCGGTAGAGACCGGGTTACGGAACTTCTGAGGCGTCGCGGGGCTCGTTTCCGCGAAGCAACGCCTAAGGGGATCATACTCATGAAGGAGAGGATGCGGGCGGGTGAGATCTACTAGGAGAAATCACAGCTATCCACGAGATTAAGGCGAAGCTTAATCTAGAGGGTATCTGTAGTTCGACCGAATTCGGTTACCTTCGCTTGTAGATCGGGCGTCGGTGAACTTGTGCTCGCCGGTGCTTTCCGGAACCGTCGTCGACTACTCGTAGATCTCGCGAGAATTCTTGAAGATCGGAAAGTCCGACTCAAGTCAGAGCCTCTGAAAATCCCCAAAATCCGCCTCAGGCTCCCCTTGAGTGAGGAGAACCCTATTTATAGCATAGGGGTGTGCCCGGCTCGACCACTTGGCAGAGCCACCTCGACAAGTTGGTAGGGTGGCTCGACCATGGTGGCCGAGCTACCTGACCATTTGGTAGAACACGTCGACCAAGGTGGTAGGGTGGCTCGACCATGGTGGTGCGACCACCTCGACCACTTGGTAGAGCCACCTCGACAAGTTGGTAGGGTGGCTCGACCATTATTGGCCGAGCCACCGACCACTTGGCGGGGTAACTTCGGCCAAGTTGGCGGTAGCGCCGCTTCACTTCTTTTCGCCGTTTCATCGTTTTCACGACTCTTGGCTTTCTCGGGACTTAGGTTCGATGCGTATTTGATTAGGGACTAATTCTTGGTTCGTTCGGTTCAGCGGTCTGAAATCCGATCGTCCGTTCAAGTCGGTTTGAACCGTGCTTGTGGCTATTGAGTTCTTAGTCGGGTTGGCGTTTTAACGATTCGGCGTCCGTATCATTCGATGGGTTGTCATTCGCCGACTCCCGTCCGCGAGTTGGTTTGGGGATCTTGTAAGTATTTTTCGCCCTACGGATACCCCTCCAAAGCGTCTCGGTCTCGATTCTTGATGAGTGCAGGATGCTTTGGACATGATGATTCCGGCCTTCGATCGGTGAGGTCCCAAAATATAGCTTCAAGTCTTGAATCTTCCGGACCATCCGGTTCTTTGTAGGATTTACGATAAGATCGCGGTCTGCATTTATTGTGCGACCGCTTGTTAAAATCTTGATTGGTGGTGGGTGAGTTTTGTTTGTAACTTCGTGTCGGTTGGTTGTTGTTTGACTAACCATCGGACTTTTGGACTTCTCCGTATGTCGTGAACTCCTTGTTGGCGACACATTGGTATGTCGAGTACATGGAATTTCATAACCCTCAATCGGCTAATTCTTAGTCATCCGTGTGTTGTTGGTTTAACCACGGCGGAGGCCGATCTTTCATGGAGATATCCTCAGAGGATTCCTTGTTGAAGCGAGGAGACCCTTTGGCTTTCAACCATCGTCCTAGCCTTGATCGTGAGTCGCGGCGCTTTGACCGTTGTTGGGATATGATTATCCACAGTGGGAGAAGTTTCTTCGAGACTGGACACGTTGTCCGGTGTCAACATGACTTTCATGCCTCGTCGGATTATGGATGTTATGGTGGGAAGAAATTAAGGGTTATCGAGTTATCCTTAAGAATATGGGTTCATTCTCCAGGAACTTCTCGTTGAATTGGGGAACAGTTTATACTCGTAATCCTAGTTGGAGTAGGATTGGGTGACGCGTCGATCGGCGTCGATGCAATCCGCACGATCGAGTTATCCCTAAGAATATTTCTTGTGAGAATATTCTTAGGGAACTTCGACAAATTAAGAAATAGTTTATACTCGTAATCCTAGTTGGAGTAGGATTGGGTGGCGTCGATCGTCGATGCAATTCATGAAGATAGAGTTATCCTAAGAATATTTCTTGTGAGAATATTCTTGGGAACTTCTCGACAAATTAGGAAGCGGTTTATACTGTAATCCTAGTTGGGTAGGATTAGGCGATCGTTGATTTCGTCGGTGCAATCCATACGATCGAGTTATCCTAAGAATATTTCTTGTGAGAATATTCTTCAGGAACTTCTCGACAAATTAGGAAGCAGTTTATACTCGTAATCCTAGTTGGGTAGGATTGGCGTCGTTGATTTGCGTCGGTGCAATCATACGATCGAGTTATCCTAAGAATATTTCTTGTGAGAATATTCTTCCGGGAACTTCTCGACAAATTAGGAAACAGTTTATACTCGTAATCCTAGTTGGAGTAGGATTGGGCGACGCGTTGATTGGCGTCGATGGGGGCCTTCGCGAGGTGTTATTCTGCCGAATAAATCTTCAGAATCTTTCCAAACTTGGCGGAGGGAGTAGGAGCCAATCAACGGACTGATTTGGCACTATTTTGACATCGGATAAGGTTCAATTAGGGCTCCTAATTAGGGGCTGATTAGAGTCCTAATTAGAATTGATTTGGGCTCCAATTAGAATTCCTACTTCTTGCCAAATAGGAGTCCTTGTTCAAAGAGGATTGGGTTCATATGGGGTTGTTATAAATACCCATAATCCCTCCTTTTCTCTGACATAGGCCGGCCCCCCCCTTTGGCTCTTTTTGTTTTGTTTTCGTCTCGTCTCGTAGTCTTATCTCTCTCAAACAACGAGGTATATGCATGAGTATTTTACAATGCCCCCTTTTTCTTTCTCTCTTTTTTGTGCGTCGCGGTGATGCGGACGAGGAGAGGAAACGAAGGCGATGGGCGGGGCGTCGCTTGAAGCTGGCCGTGGCGGCTGGCGTCTGAAGCGCCTGGCTATACTGGAGCCGAACTGGGCGGCGGCAGGCGCTGGTAGAACAGGCGTGACTGGGCGCCTGGCGGCCCTTGGCAGCGACTGGCGTGTTGGCTGTCGGTCGCGTTGGTTGTTACCGGTTGGTTGTGGAGTGGTCTTCTTGATGCCCTTTTGTTGATTTTAAGAGCATATCGACTTTATTTGTCTTCTCTTGCGGTTTCGATGTCGTCGCGAAGATCTCATGCTCAGAAGTCGATCAACTTCGCTGCGGCGTGAATCGCGGCGCCTCCTTCTTTGGTGAGTGCGGCGTTATTATCTTCATATATACCGTTGTATCCCGGCCGTTCTCCTTTGTGGCGATTGGGAAGAGCTGAAATCCTCGCCGTGGGGACCGGCGCTTGGTGTGTACACTCGTTATGACCCGCTTCGTTCTCCCGTGGCGATTGGGAAGAGCTGAAATCCTCCTTCGTGGGGACCGGCGCTTGGTGTGTACACTCGTTATGACCCAGCCGTTCTCCTTCGTGGCGATTGGGAAGAGCGAAATCCCCTTTGTGGGGACCGGCCTTCCGCAATTGGTTTTGCTTGGTCATCACCGTCTCGATGTCTTTAGCGGGGCGATTTCATCTTGTACCCTTGCTCGTAGAGCGGAATATATTGCAGCTTGGTTTATCGACTATATTTGTCGTTCTCGGTATTCAATCTGGTGAAATCGTCATACGTTATAGGTCGTGACTCAATCTATGTAAGATGAATTCAAGCCATTTACTAGCGAATATTTTCGATTTGATTGATTATTCCTCGGGAGCTTTTCGACTTACAGCGGTTGATGGGCGTCATAGTGACTATTATTCCGCGTGTGATGATCGCGATTTTATCTACGCCTCGATTTGCACCGGCACATCGGCGGAGGCGATCCGGTATTTGAGGGAGTTCCCACATTTCCGGCGATTGGTGCGTCGCCACTCGTAAAGACACCGGCTCGAACGCTGCGAAAAATAGATTATCTATTGGTGACTTCGGTTAAGGATCGGATCGGCTTTTGTCGAGGCGGCGGTGGTTGAACCAAGGCGGCGGAGGTCCTTGTATATTCCTCGGATACCTCGTCGGCTCTCATTGGTGATTTTAGACACCCGCGCCGTGACCGCGCCGTATGTCGGCATCGGCCAGAGGCGTGATCATATTTATTCGGTTTATTACCCGGCCCGGCGATTCAGGGTTCCAGCGAGGAATGGCGTCATCGGCCTTCACCACAGGGTTGTGAGAACGGACACCGCCAACGTGATGAGCTCTTTGTTCTGCCACCGACTCGAAGAATCGCCTGCGCTTCTGTTGGGGCCGAAGATGCGTCATCTAGTCATAGATTTTCTGGCTGGGTTCACTCATCGGGTAAACATTGGTGGGATGGCGACCAGCTTCGTCCTCGGCCGATGGGATGGAGAACTTCGTGCTTGCGGTCTATATTCGGCGATTAGTGCCACCATGTATGGCCTTCAAGCGTCAATCATTTCTTTGCCTTATTTGAGCTCTACAATCGATTCAAATACATTTTCCACGAAACACGGTTAGGTGGCTCTACATGAGATGTACGGTTTCGATTTACCCATGGGGAGATCTTTGTATCAGAGTATTTCCCTTCGAGGAGGCGGTCGTTTGAAGAAACACACACGATCATCACAAAATTTTGTGGGATCTCACTTGTCATTATCATATAGCTCACGGCCCAATCGAACCTTAGCCAAAAGAAATGTAAGTGAGTGCGAAGCAATTTGCCAATTACTTGTTCGGCATTTGGAGGACAAATCTAGCGAGGAAATATGTGAGCTGTCACGCTCACTCCTTGAAGGTTAATGAAGCGTCGAGAGGTCGAGGCTAACTCTTATCACGGCTTTCGGCCTCGCGAAGATGGTTTTCCCGAGGGACCAAGTTTGCAACCTTTCTATGGCATGCGGTAAAGCCTATCCACCGACAACTCTTCTAGTAGGCTATCTTGCAATGCGGCTAAAGAAATGTGTGGTTCCATATCAATCGATGATGCTTTACCTTTGGAGGTCCTTTACCTGCGGATTCGGCTTGCCTGAAGGAACTCTCTCTCCTTCGGTAATGGTGGCCAATATTCACCGTGGATTGCGGCATATAGTCGGCGTTTACTTTCGAGGAAAAGCGAGCCATCATCCGTATTTCTTCCGTCAGTAGAGCTCCCATATACATTTGATGGCACGGTTGGTCCTTCTCGTCAGGCATGATGCCGGCACCGGGTTCCACCAGTTCGTCTACTCCTTTCTTGCGGTTGGTAGAGGATTGCGGATGGAAGGCGTGGTTTTGCGAGATCAAGAAACAAATCTGATTCACAAGGGTGGATCTTTTCGAGATGTTCCTCGATTCTCTAGTCAATATGGTGAGTCCTTGCGGCGAGGAGGTGCGAAGACACGGCGACTTCACTTGACATTGTTTCCAGGCGGCTGAGTGAATATCGAGGCGGGGTATCTCACCTTACGAGTAAAGGAGGAATGCTTCATTGAGCCTTATTTTCCTGTCGTTTTGCTGCGCCCGGTTCGGTTCACGATCAACTTTATGTTGGGAACCCGAACGGCGACTCGAACTCGAAAGTGGACTTGTGGATGGACTTGAGCATGGTTGTGGAAGCGTCATGGGATGTACGGTGCTAGATTGGTCTCGAGCTCGGGCCGTCAGTGATGCGACATTCCTTCATTGTAGTTGGCTATTAGTAGCTAACGAGCGATCCTGTGAGGGCTATCTGGGAACTGGTGGTGGAAGCATCGTTGCGAGCCGACGCCGGACATCTCGGATGCGCTCAAGTTGAGGAGAGCGAGGCAATCTCATCCACCGATTGGTGAGGGAATTCCCGACTTCAGTCTTTGGGACTTTAGAAGGACCAGCGGGCTGTGGCTCTCTCTTTTCCCCGTTTTCTCATCCTTTCTATTGGATTCCTCATCAACTGAACTTCGGGAAAATCTGGCGAAGAAGAATTTCGACCTTCGAGGAGGGTTAAGAAAGAGATTAGCCCATAAGACTTCGGGTGAATTCGGTCCTTTGATATAGACTTGACCAGCGATGATCGGTCGGCGGCGGAGGTAATTCACCATGATGTAACCTGAAGTTTTCGGCTTTTGGAGACTAACGTTTCTCCGTTTGCATGCGGGGGTTTTAGAGATTATGATTACGGTTTTGATTTTCCTCACCACAATTACGGGCCCGATTACGCTCATCTTGAGAGCCAAGTTTTACTCAACGGATGTATGGAGCTATGGCGGAGGAGGCGATGTAGGACCTGATTCGGTGAACCGGTACATCTAACATCGATAACTCCTCTTCTAGATGGCGAATGCAGAATTGTGAAACGACTTCAGTGGTACCCCATTAATTGTCTCTTTGCTTTTTGCTCTTTTAGAAGAAGTTAGAGACAAATGCAGACCCGAGGCTAGGCAAGCTAATTCCTTGTAGGAGGTAAGTAGCTTTACCTATTGTTAGATCAACTTTTAGTTGCATTCGTTTTCCTAATGCCTTCTTTTGGACTTCTCAATGGAGGATTTAATGGAAGGCGGTTTATCACGGCAATACTTCCATGGATGACCAATGCGCGCTTGGTCACGGGATGGCAATGCATTAGGTGAAGATGTACTGGAAGCTACCATTTCGAAGAAGGTATGAATTTTCTCTTGATTAATTATAGGACCGGCCGTTTGGCCAATACCACTATAATTAAAAGAGAGCGGCTCCCTTGGTGTAGTGGCGGGGACTCCTCTTTCCATTGCTTTCACCGAATCGGCTACCAGCGGCGACGTTGAGATAGATGAGCACGAGGGAGGGCGGACTGCGGTTAATGACATCGGCGATAGATCGCCTGGTAGACTCACTAGTCTACGAAACTACACGATGGAGGCGGGTAAAGTCCTTTAGCCAAATAAGTTTTTGCCAATTTTTGGTGAAGATTCTAAAGTCCTCTCTTCTTACGTGTAGAGCCTACATCACGACTCCATGATGCGGTGAGGCGTGGATCTTTGGATGAAGATCCATCCCATCTTATTATCCGTTTGGAAATGCGCTCATTCTTCTCTGGTGAACGGTGATCGAAAAGGTCCTTCATGGCGGGCTTTCTCTTCATCGATTCATTGGCTGCGATCCCGGATGGCCTTGATAAGGGATATGGGTTATCGAGAGCTCGAGCCATTATTGACCCACGCCCATCACGGAGGAAAGCTTGGTACCAAGAACTTCACAGGCGTGGGGGCTTCCTCATTCATAAATTGCTCATCCGGACTTGCGTTTAGAGGCATGGTGATGCTTTCGTGTTTTCTTGGACTTCGAAGTCAGGATCTCGAGAAGAGCCGCCGATCAGCTGAACTGTTGTTCTTTGAGACATATTCTTCCCTAAGCCACATCGGTGATATTGTGCCTTGGCGAGAAGGATATCTTGCTCGGGGAGAGCTCCATCTTGAGGAAGATAAGATGACGGTTGGGTGGCCAAGGCCGACAAAGAAAGCCCTCACCGTTGCGTCTAGGGAACTTCGATCAGCCGAGCGGCTGGCGGCTCGAGGAGGCAGCAGACGAACCGCCGAAAGTGAGAGTCGCCGGGGCGAGTTGCGGGAAGAACTCCACCGGGCTTACAATGGTGAAGTGTCACCATTTCGAACAACAAATCCTTTATCATAGACTTGATGTTTAAACTTGAGTTGTAGCTCCTTCTATATTTACTTCAAATGAATAAGATTTATTCCTTTCATTATTTATTATGATTCTTTTACTTAAATGAAATAATTAACCATAATACTTATAGGATTTTGGCAAACCCTCGACCATCAGCGGGTTTGATTAGCCTTTACCAACCACGTTTGAGTTGGGCTAGCGTGCGGATTATCACGGATCCGTTTGGCGGCGTTGTGCTAAAAGAATGAAACTCTTCTAGACTTGTTGCTATGATATTGAATACATAGGCTTCATACTCTTTTACGGGCAAGAGATCACCCGCAGCAGCGTGTTACCGTAGACTCATCCCTTCTTAGGCGGATGAAATACCCGGAGTCGAACTCGGTGTCTTCTTCAATCGGAAAAAGACTAAACCCGGCAGCAGCGTGTGGCGTTGGCTTTATCCCTTCTTAGGCTTGGGATAAAATACCCCGGTCGAACTCGGTGTCTTCTTCAATGGAGAAAGACTAAGCCAGCAGCGTGTGAAGCGTTGACTTTAGGGTTATTAGCCAACCCGGCCTTCAGCGGGTTTGATGAGCCTTTACCAACTACCGTTTGAGTTGGGCTAGCATGTAGATTATCTAAATCCGTTCTACACACAACGTTGTGCTAAAAGAATGAAACTCTTAGACTTAATGCTACGATGTTGAATACGTGAAGCCGTCTTTTGTCATGGGAATAGACTACCGGCAGCGTGGTAAGCGTTGGCTTTATCCTTCTTAGGCTTCGGGATAAAATGCCCGGTCGAACTCTGGTGTCTTCTTCAATGGAGAAAAGACTAAACCCGACAGCGTGTGTGGCGTTGGCTTTATCCTTCTTAGGCTTGGGATAAAATGCCCCGAATCGAACTCTGGTGTCTTCTTCAATCGGAGAAAGACTAAGCAAAGCTGCGTGGCGTTGGCTTTATCCTTCTTAGGCTTCGGGATGAAATACCCCAGTCGAACTTCTTGTCTTCTTCGGAACTAAGCGGCGGCAGCGTGTGAAGCGTTGGCTTTATCCTTCTGAGGCGGGATGAAATACCCGATCGAACTTCGGTGTCTTCTTCAATCCGGAAAAAGACTTAGCGGCAGCGAGTGTGGCGTTGGCTTTATCCTTCTTAGGCCGGGATAAAATGCCCCAAGATGAATCTTGGTGTCTTCTTTGACCGGAGAATGGCGAACGAATAAGATTGATTGAGATGGGAAAGGAAGAATGTGTTCTATTTCAGGGATGAGGACTACCAGAGATTCCTTCTTTGTAAATTGAAAAGACTTCGAGGTGACCTTTAGTGGACTACGATGCGAAAATCTCGGCATACCTTGATCGGTGCTTCACGAGATGAAGATGGAGCTAAAGTGGAATCTCCACTCAGAACGAGAGACTTCGAGATGACCTTGGTCCGGACAACACGATGCGAAAATCGTAGCATACCTTCAGTAGCTACCTAAGATGAAAGATGGAACTAAAGTGGGATCTCCACTCAGAGAACGAAGAGACTTCGGTGACCTTGGCGGACAACACAGTGCGAAAATCGGCGCATACCTTGATCGGTGCTACCTAGGAGAGATGGGCCGAGAACCCTTCCGTTTGTCACGAAAGGGATCTTACGCTTGGAGAGAGGAAGAATTTTATATTCTATCTCGGCGTGAGAGGATTTTGAGTGGGCCTCTTGTTCATAGACGGAATCAAGAGGGGATTTTGGTAATGTACCAGAAAATTTGTAGACCTACCGTCAAGGAATTTGATCAGTGGGGGAAATTGTGATGGAGGGTAAATTTAGGGTTATCCTCAAGGAAAGTGGGTGAATCATCCCACGAGGAACTTCCCGTTGAAATGGGTTATCCCGAAGATACTAGGGGTAGTATTTCTTCAGAAACTTCCCATTTATCGGCATCAATTGCCGGTGCCATTTTGGGTAATGGCGGTATGCACCATTAGAGTAGACGTTTGGTTACAAGCGGACCCTCCCATTTAGGTTGAATTTACCTTTCTTCTTGGAAGTGAGGATTATCGATTAAATCGGCGGCGAGGACCAAATCTCTTCTTTGAAACTCCGTTGTCGTACTTTCTTGTTGAAAGCTCTCGACATCTAGCTTGGTAGAACTCAATGCATTGTTGAGCTTCGGTAGCTTTTCATCTAACATCTCGAGTTCTTGAGGCGTTTACGATGTTGTTCTTCAATCGTCATCTCGTTTGAGGCGATCGCAGTGTGGAATCGGATTTCCAATGGGGAAGCGCTTGCCGTAGACCGAGAGAATCACGGGGTCTCTCGATTGGCGTCGTCTGGTTGTGCGCGATATGCGAGTGCTTCTCGAGTTTATCGTCGGTCTGCTTGTTATTCTTCACAAGCTTCGAGAATCTTTATAATCGTCTTGTTGAATGTCGGCTAATCCATTTCGCATTTGGATTATAGAACACGGCGAGGCGTCTTGTATCTTGAATTTCATAAAACGATGAAGAAATTGCGATGAATTGGGGACCGTTGTCATGCACAATCCGTCTTGGGACACCGTGTCGGTAAATGACATGGTGTTTGATAAATGGCAACGATGTTTCGCCTTCTTAAGCGGGATTGCTTGACCCACTTGGAGAAGTAGTCGGTGATGCTAAAATAAACCGATGCCTTTGGACGGAGGAAAAATGGGACCTACAGCGTCCATTCCCCATGTCCGAATGGCGGGATGTGGTAGAAGGATGCAGCTGCTTTCGGGGTGATGCATATAATTACGTGTGAATTTGACCGTGGCATTTCGGCGTGCTTCGGCGTCATTAATCATCGTGGGCCAAAAGTAGCCCATTCTCGATTGATCGTAGAGCTTGGGACGGTAGTGCGCCACATTCACCTTCGTGTGCTTCCCGAAGGACCTCTTACGCCTCTTTGTTTGAGAGGCATGAGATAAAGACCATCGTACCCCGATATAGCATCGGGTTTACGTGTTAGTAAAAGAATCTTGGAGCTCTTAGCGGATTGACTCTCTCTCCTTCCGTCTTACGGTAGAATACCATGTAGGCGTGTCGATGATAAAAGCAATCTCGGGGCTCCAACTTGGTTTGGGTTGCGTTTACCTCTTTGGTAACTATCCCTTGTCTTCTTGTACCCCATCATATATTGAGTGCGAAGAGTTGGTGAGTCTGGCCGTAACTAATTGCTTTCGGTCTTGGAGGTTGTGCTAACGACCGCGCTTGCCGCCCGTGCATCGCATGGCGTTACGGCGTGGGATATATTCGATGAAGAATTCTTGAGCGAGTCGACATTTCCACGGCTACGATGATAGGGGACGGTCGGGGTTCCTAACCGTAGTCACCACGGACTGCTTAACTATCGGTTGTGAATCTCCATGCGGCTTGAGATATTGACCCCGGCTCCTTGGCGAAGCTAAGTCCGATAAGTAGCGTTGTATTCGGCTATGTTATTGGAACAAGGTTGATGGCGAATAAGCGCGGGGCATGACATGATTCCAGGAAACTAAGACAACCCGACTCCGGAAATCTTAGAACATCGGGGCACTTGCTACATTAGTAGCTTCGAGAAGCTCCGTCAAAATACGATCGCCATATTTGTTGGTGCGATGTAGTGTTAACCGTGGACTTCATCAGGAAGATCATCATATAGCTCAAGCTGCATCCGTTGTGGTGGTAGCCAAGAGATCATAAATCGCTTGTCCTTTGGTGACTTCGTTGTTTGAAATACAAGTCATATTGGGACAAGAGCAAGGCCCATTTAGCGGACGCCAACTCATTGAGGCGGTGGGTCATAAATATTCGGACGGTTACATTAGAGATAACATAAATCGTGCAATGCGACTAAATAGTGCGCATTTTACGAATCGCGAACACTAATGCAAAGGCTGCTTCCGACCATTGGATATCGAGACTTCGGCCGCCGACTAATGTTATTTCGGGTAATACTGCTGTTAAGTGACGGCTGTCGTCATCTTCGCGAGTAAAGCTTAACGAGTGATCCGTTGCCTTGGCGTAGATCAAAAGCGGTTTTCCGACGCGGTGCAACAAGAGCGGGGAGGTTTAGCGAGATAAGACTTGATCTCTTGAATGCCTTACGGCGTCGTCCCAAATATATGACCGCCCTTCTTGTTCAACTTAGAATGGTTGGCACTTCGGATAGGTTCGATATGAGCCGTCGGATGTCATGTCGCCCTTGTAACCCACGAGTTCTCTCAGATTTCTCGGGGGTTGCAATTCTTGAATCGCCTTTACTTTATCAGGATCGACATGGATTCCTTTGTTGGTGGCAGCGAAGCCAAGGAACTTGCCCTGGACATCCCAAGGAAGGATTTGGCGGGATTCATCTTTAGGCGATGGGCTCGCATGAGCTCGAAAATCGTTCTAAGATCTTTGATGTGATCTCCTTTGTCCGCGGCTTTTCACGACCAAGTCGTCGGCGTAGCATTCGACCGTTTTCGGAGATGGTCTGGAAAATTTCGTCATCATTTCGTTGATATGTGGCACCGGCATTTTTCAAGCGAGCGGCATGGCGTGTAACAATATATACCGATGGAAGTTACGAGCGGTGTGTTTGGCATCATCGGGGTGCATCTTGATCGATTGTATCGAGAAACCATCCATGAGCGACATTCTTTCAAATCCACCGTATTGTCGACTATGACATCGGTGATTGGTAGAGAAAGTCGTCTTTGGGGCAGCGGCGTTGAGTCTCGTAGTAAACCGAGATCCTAATCGAACCATTCTTCTTCATGGCCAGGGACTATATTAGCCACCCAATCCGGATGTTGAATTTCCTTGATGAATCCGATTCTATGAGTTTCTTCGCCGTCAGCGATTGCCTCCAATATTTGTGGGCCGAAACGTCTTTCTTGTTGCTTGAAAGGTTTGACATCGCCTTGATGTTGGCGATGTGTTGCCACATTAAGTCGAGTCTGGCATGTCCTCGTAACTCGGCGAATACATCGATATACTCTGATTAAGGCAATCAACTCTTCCTTTTCTTCGAGGGAAGAGTATTGCTGATGTTTATGAGCTTAGGATGCTCTTCATCACCCATATTAACTGGACTACCTCGTCCTTAGTGGGGTCTCTTTGTTCGAATCTATCCCCAAGCTGCTCTTGGAGTTGATGGATCCATGGGTCTTCCCATGTTGGCATGTCTTCATCACTCTCCAGTAGCGAGGATCGGCCCGTAACCATATTGACATCAAAGCCTTGAAAGCTTCAGAGGCGTGGAATCCCAGCGAAGAATCGGGCGAATGTCAGTCTCCCTCATCGGGTGGATTATTATCAATCGACCACGAGCATTCATCTTCGAGGAGGATTAGTATCCCAATCCCCTTCTAAATGCATAGTAGTTATCAGGCTTCCCTCTTGGGACATATGCGCTCTGGGAGGACTTCGAGGACCTGCGCCCAAAACATAGACCTTCTCCTTGTGTCAAGTTATACCCCCATTTCTTCATGATACCCGGTGTTTACGGACTATATCGAATGTGTGGAGGATAGGTCCATTGTCATCTTCATCTTTTCTAGAAATGATTGGGCTGCATCTCCTTTAGTAAACCAAGTCTTTTTCACTACTCGATCTTAGGTGGGATGGCAGTCTTGTCCCAAAGGAGTCTGGAGCTGCTTTTGTGTAAAGCAAGATGGCCAGAGTTGGCGAGGTGCAACTACGGATCATTGTATAAACTGTCATCACATCATTCAAAGACAAAGGATACTCTAAATCGTCATTTATTGATTCATCGGCAATTTGCCAATTACAATGTTCATCGGCGATTCTTCATCGTCAAGATTGATTACAAGGGGTACAATGTCATTTAAAAAAACCTCCACTATAACCAAGCCGGCGGTATCGGCTTCTTCACGTGTCCGTGCCTTGGGCGATGATTGATTTGGACTCATTCTGAGTAGGAGAATCGGTGAAATAATTCTCCATCCTTAAGCGGTTGTTTGTCGCGACCACCGTCTTGACCTCATTATTAGTGTCTACATATTTGAGACGATGAAGAGTAGAGGGACTATAACATTATTGTGGATCCAAGGTTGACCCAACAATAAGTTATAGGAAGTCTCGCGTCAATCACATAGCGGTGACTTGGACTTTAAGTCCCCATTTGGCACTTTATCGGATCTTACCAGCGTGAGACCGCTGGTGTTAAATCCATAAATCATTGTGCTGTTGATGCCGACTTCGGCGAGAATTCAAGATGATACATGGTAGAGGGGCATGATGCTCCTGTGGAACCGGATCGACTTGGATCGGTTAACTTCACTAGAGCCAATATACGGTGAAATATAGCGACCTATCGTGCTTGGAATTCCTCGTCGCATATCCTCCTTTGTAAAAGTGATGCATGGGAAGTGTTTAGTCGCAAGGTTGCATTGTTGGGCCGACTCTTACGGACTTGGCCTGTCACGGGTGAGGAAGACTTAGAATCGTGAGGCTTCTTGAAGGGCTTCTCTTGTCTCTTTTGACAACGCAACAGCTCGTGAGTGATCCTTCGGGAATATTAATAGTGTGCCATTACATCAAAGCGGTATGGAGTTGAAGTTCGGTTTATCTCTTCAATCGGTGAATCGAGGCGCCGGAGTTGAACTTCGTGGTACGTTTGTCTTCGCCTTTTATTGCGAGTGAGGGTGTTGTTGGTACCCCGGCTCGGCGTCTTGGCATTTAGGTCGGAGATTTGGGTACTTGTTTATACTCGTGTCGCTCACGGTGGCGTGGGCTTGAGCTCCCCTTGGACGGTTTGGAATGTTACCACTGTTCGTCATCTCCCTCGAATTGCGGAGTAGCATGGCATGTCTTTCCCTTCGTTTTGATTTTTCTTCAATGAAGAAGAGGCTACCCATTGCTCATCCTCAAGTAGGTGCAGGTGGATCCACGGACTTAGCCATTTGGGTACGTATATGATACAAGTCCTTTACGGCGTTGCTTGTGTGAGTGCGTCATTCCCGTCTTCATTGCGACTTTGACCCGGTTTGGGTTCAACCATGTCAATGGCGACCCAAAGCTTATGGACACGCATTTGCTCGACCTTCTTTTCTTTGGGCTTCATAGTAATGACCCTACGTCAATTAAAGCTTGGATTTTATCCTTAAAGCGAGTTTAGTGGGGTGATGAATTGCCATACTGTGATACGTGATATTTTGGGTCATTAGTCCTCATTGCTTCTTCTTGATTACGAATCGGGAGGAGCTTGATCTTTTATTTTCGACAAGATATTTGAAGAGAATCGTCGTCCCTAAAGGAATAGGACTTGGGAATCTTGGCTCAGGCCTTCGTTTACGTGGCCCGGGTTGCCCGTTGATTGTTACTGTTCGCGGCCATTCATTTGCTTCTTCTTTGCTTCGCTTCTTCTGGGGGGTTGGAGTTGGAGCGTTTGGTTACAACCGCCGTCTTGGCTTGCTCTTTCCCTTTGCGGCGTGGGACAAAGTTAAGCAGAGCTTCCGCTGTCGGTGGCCTCTTCCGCCTTTTTCCTTTTGAGGAATCTTTCGGCTTGCTCTCCACGAACCTTCAAATCCTTCCATGTTATAGATGGTCTGTCCCCATTGCCTCTAGCGTCTATCGACAAGTTGTTGTGCAGTGCGGAGGATGAACTCCTCGTTATTGGATCGGCGGTTCATTGCCTTGTTAGGGCGTTTGACAAAGATATCCACGGTTTCTCCGTCTTTTTGCTTCGTCGAGCAATGTTCGATCGATGCCGGTATCGTCGTCGAAGAAATTGGTGAGGAAGCTAGACTCCATATCGTCGTCCTGAGAATGCTCCGGCTTGAGGCGGTACCAATCGAGCGGCTCCACGAAGGGTGCCAGCGAATGGCCGAACCATCGAGGGCTGTTGAAAATAACTCCAGAGTGCGACTTGAAGTAAATCAAGTCTTTGCGTCGGGGAACCCTTCCGTCGAGCGGTGTGAAGTTTATTAAGTTAAACTTAGGCAGTGCGGGATTGATTCCCACTCCCTGGGTATGGGCAAGGAATACTGTCTTCTTCACCTCTTGGCGGAAATCAATGAGTTGATTTTGCTCTCGAGTCTTTGATCTTCGCTCTCATGAGCAGCGGCATGCGTTATGTCGTTGCGTGGTTGGAGGTTATCATCCTCTTGTGCCTCTTCTGGTGCGAATCGCTATCATCTTGATGCGGCGTCGATCGGCTGACTCGATTCTCCTCGATGTTTTGTCAGCCTTGGATCTGTTGGTCATGCATTTCTCTCATCGTCTGCATGGCCAAATCCATCTCTAGCTTGAAGTTTTCCGTTGTTTATGATTAGCCGTCTAGCATTTTAGCCACTTGATGCATGCGATCATAGCGTTTCTTGGGGCTCCCTTCACTAGATCTGATATGATCGGAGAGCGTTGGGACCGATATCGGCATCATCCTCATGGTATCCCTTCGAAGTTTGTCATATCGGACCGTCCGGATAGTCGGACCATAAGCGAGTTAGCGTTGCGATCTTGAGAATAGCCATGGCGGCGGTTCTTTCTTCATATTATTAGTGACCTCGGCAATTCATCTTCGGGATGCCATCCTACGGAGTCGCCTTGGACCTAGGTCTGGTGTCGGTGCTAAGCCTCGGAAGACCGATACCCTTTACGGAGTTTCGTCGGCAATTGCACTCAGAGATCGTTTTGATGAGCTTAGAGCACAAGCACGGCGTATGAGTTTGGGGAATCCTCAGAGATTTCCTCGTACCCCTGTTCGGTATCTTGTTCATCGGCATGTGTGCCGGAGGACTATGTGTGGGCGATCTCGGGTATAGCGTCGTCGTCATCGGGAGGCGTCTCCTTCGAGAATGGCCAAAACTACGAAAGTAACTTCGCCTTGACTTCGCTTGTGAAGTTTGAGGACTCTCGGACTTGATCTTTAATCCGGTTGGTGGGGTTGCGAGGAATCTCGGTCCTTTGCAGGCAGGCATGACCTATGAGGAGTGATCCCCAGAGGACCAGCGGTCCTTGATAGTTGGTTTGGTGGTGGTGGCGGAGTTGGCTTCACCACGGTTCAGTCAGAGCACCTTTGACCTTGGCGCCGTCGGACTTGGACTTTGGTGAGTTTCCTTGCCAGCGGTTAGGTGAGCGAGCGTGGGCAGGGGGTTGGGGACATTAGACTTGGGCCTCAAACACGGTGATGCGTTGGTGGCTTCTTTTCCACTTCCTTCTAAAGCTTCGTGCTGGCATAAAGAGTCTTGTGGCCGGATCGCTCTGGTGTGGAGTGGTTCCGTTTGACCACGGACCCACTCGTTGGTTGGCAACTTGGATAGACCATCGATCACTTGGTAAACCTGCGTAATCGGATCTTAGATCGAAGCCGTGGCGGACCCCATCCCGGATTGCATGGCCTTGGCATGTTTGCGCACCATGCTTTGTGCGTCGCCTTTGGCGGGCTGCTTGGATCTGGCGTATCGGCGTTCATCTCGGCATCATCGGACTTCCGGTAGAAGGGGATTTCGCTACTTGGCCCGAGGTTGGACTCGCCGTCCTAGGGCTCTACATCGGAGGCCCATCGGGTTCTCCTGCGGTGAGTCCTTCTTGGGCGGCGGAAGCTGGATCACGGAGGGCGAGGAAAGATACTCCTCGTGCCTGGCGGTGAACTTCGAACTTCGACCTCTTCCTCCAGCAGGATAGGGATCGCGGTTGCGACGGCGACCTCCGATCTGAAGCGGTGGCTCCTTGTGGTCGCCCGGCTTGTTGCGATAAAAGTGGTTTGATTGTCATTGATTTGAGCTGTTACAAACTTGATCGCTGAAACAAATTCAAAGAAAAATATAAGCCTTTTATAAGGCTTACAATGAAAATCAAAAAGATTACAACTTTTCCTAAGTGAACAAGCTTCGGATCCACTGTTATATCGAGATCTTAAACTGCGTGGGTTCTTTACTGTCTGGGGACTTTTGTGTCCGTAGACCGCAGCGCAATTCCGATCGAGTAGGGACCGGGTTACGGAACTTCTGAGGCGTCGAGGGCTCGTTCCGCGAAGCAAAGCGCCTAAGGGGATCATACTCGCGAAAGAGAGGATCGGGGGCGGGTGAGATCTACTAGGAGAAATCCTGGCTATCCACGAGATTAAGGCGAAGCTTAATCTAGAGGGTATCTGTAGTTCGACTTCGAATTGATTACCTTCGGCTTGTAGATCGGGCGTCGGTGAACTTGTGCTCGCCGGTGCTCGGAACCGTGCGTCGACTACTCGTAGATCTCGCGAGAATTCTTCAGAAGATCAGAAAGTCCAGCTCAAGTCCGAGCCTCTGAAAATCCCCAAAAATCCGCCTCCGACTCCCCCTTGAAGTGAGGAGAACCCCCCCTATTTATAGCATAGGGGGTCGGCGACGGCTTCGACCACTTGGTAGAGCCACCTCGGCCAAGTTGGTAGAGGTGGCTCGACCATGGTGGCGACTACCGGCGGTGGCGAGCTACCTCGACCATTTGGTAGAGGCACCTCGACAAGTTGGTAGGTGGCTCACGACCATTATTGGCCGACCGCTGACCACTTGGCGAGGTGCTTCGACCAAGTTGGTAGAGCGCTTCGCTTCTTTTAGCCGTTTAAATCGTTTTCGACTCTTGGCTTTCTCGGGACTTAGGTTCCGTCGTATTTGATTAGGGACTAATTTTGGTTCGTTCGGTTCAGCGATCTGAAATCCGATCGTCCGTTCAAGTCCGGTTTGAACCGTGCTTGTATTGTGAGTTTGCCGTCGAGTCGCGTTTTAACGATTCGGCGTCATTATCATTCGATGGGTTGTCATTCGCCGACTCCCGTCCGCGAGTTGGTTTCGGGATCTTGTAAGTATTTTTCAATGCCTACAATACAGCGTGTATATCACGAAGATAATAGCGGAGCACCACCAAAGAAGGGCGTGCATTCGCAGCTGCGGCGAGTTGATCGACCCCTCGAGCATGAGATCTTCAGCGGCGACGCCGGAAGCGCAAGAAGACAAATAAAGTCAGATATGCTCTTAAAATCAACAAAAAGGGCATTGAAGAAGACCACCGACCCACAACCGGTGCAACAACCAGCGCACCGGCGAATGGCTCGCCCAGGCGGCGCCCGTTTCGGCCGGTAACTGATCGCCCGAGCAGCGCCGAGGCAGCGCCAGACACCAGTAGCGACTGAGCGCCGAGCAGCGCCCAGGTAGCGCCAGTAATACTGTGCGCCCGAGCAGCGCCAATCGGCCGAGCCGCGGCACAGTGCGCCCGGCAATGCCGCCCGCCGGCAGCGCCAGCAACGCCGCCGCTCCATCGCCCTCGTTCTCCTCTCCTCGCGGTCCGCATCACACCGCACAAAAAGAAAGAAAAAAGGGGGCATTGTAAAATACTCATGCATATACCTCGTTGTTTGAGAGAGATAAGACGGCGAGAGACGAGACGAAAACAAAACAAAAAGAGCCAAAGGGGGGGGCCGGCCTATGTCAGAGAAAAGGAGGGATTATGGGTATTTATAACAACCCCATATGAACCCAATCCCCTTTGAATGAGGAGTCCTAATTGGCGATGGATAGGAATTCTAATTGGAGCCTAATTGGATATCTAAAAGGGATCCAAATCAACTCAATAATTTACCCATCCTCTTTCCTAAATATTAGGAAAGATTTTGGAGATGTTACCGGGCTCAATGTTACCTGAGTATTCTCCCACGTCGCCCAATCCTACTCCAACTAGGATTACGAGTATAAACTGTTTCCTAAATTGTCGAGGAGTTCCCGGAAGGATATTCTCACAAGAAATATTCTTAGGGATAACTTCGATCGATGCGGATGCATCGGCCGATCAGCGTGTGATCCTACTCCAACTAGGATTACGAGTATAAACTGTTTCCTAAATTGTCAAGGAGTTCCCGGAAGGATATTTTCACAAAAAATATTCTTAGGGATAACTCGATCGTGTGGATTATATCGACGTCGATCAACGCGTCGCCTAAATCCTACTCCAACTAGGATTACGAGTATAAACTGTTTCCTAAATTGTCGAGGAGTTCAGGAAGAATATTCTCACAGAAATATTCTTAGGGATAACTTCGATCGTCTTGGATGCACCGGCCAAATCAGCAGTACTAATCCTACTCAACTAGGATTACAAGTATAAACTATTTCCTAATTTGTGAGAAGTTCGGAAGAATATTCTCACAAGAAATATTCTTAGGGATAACTTCGATCGTCGCGGATGCACCGGCCAAATCAGCGCGTCGCCTAATCCTACTCAACTAGGATTACAGTATAAGCGATTTCCAAGTTTTCAGCGAGGAGTTCTGGAGAATAAAACCATATTCTTAAGGATAACTTCGATAACCCTCGATGTCCTCCTACCATAATATCCAAGAGAGGAACAACGGCGAGGCATGTAAGTCACGGACAGCGTGTCTAGTTAGGAGGAACTTCTCTCACTATAAATAATCATATCCCAACAAAGGCCAAAGTTGCCGATTCACGAATCGGGCCGACGATGGTTGAAAGCCAAATGGTCTCTTGTTTCGACAAGGAATCCTTGGAGGATATCTCCATGAAAAGATTAGTCCTCCCGCTGTGGTTAAACCAACAACACATGTGATGATGGAAGAAATAGCCGACTGAGGGTTATGAAATTCCATGTATTCGACACAACCAACGTGTCGCCAACAAGGAGTTCGCCGACATACGGATAAGTCCAAAAGTCCGATGGTTAGTCAAACAACAACCAACCGACACGGAGTTACAAACAAAACTCACCCACCAGCTTCGAATCAAGATTTTAACAAGCGGTCGACAATAAATGCAAAGACCGCGATCTTATCGTAAATCCTACAAAGAACCGGATGGTCCAAAGAATCAAGACTTGAAGCTATCTTTTGGGACCCTCACCGATCAAGGTCGAACCATCATGTCCAAAGCATCCCACTCATCAAGAATCGAGATCAGACGCTTTGGAGGGGTATCCAGAGGCTGAAAAATACTTACAAGATCCCCCAAACCAACTCGCGGACGGGAGTCGGCGAATGACAACCCATCGAATGATACGGACGTCGAATCGTTAAAGCGAACCGGCGGCAAACTCACGGCGTCACAAGCACGGTTCAAACCGACTTGAACGGACGATCGGATTTCGTGACCGCTGAACCGAACGAACCAAGAATTAGTCCCTAATTAAATACGACGGAACCTAAGTCCCGAGAAAGCCAAGAGTCGAAAAACGATTAAACGGGCGGAAAAAGAAGCTGCCGGGCCGCCAACTTGGCCGAAGTTACCTCGCCAAGGGCCGAGGTGCTCGGCCACCACGTCGGTGCCACTCGCCACCTTGGCCGGTAGCTCGCCACCATGGTCGAGCCACCTCGCCAACTTGGCCGAGGTGGCTCGCCAAGTGGCCGAGCCGGTCACAAGACGCACCCCCTATGCTATAAATAGGGGGTTCTCCTCACTTTGGGGAACTTCGGGATTCTTGGGGATTTTACGAGGCTCGGACTTGAGTTGGACTTTCTTATCTTGAAGGATTCTTGCGAGATCTACAGTAGTCGGCCTTGCGGTTCGAGCTGCCGTGACCAGGATTCGATCGGCGTCGATCTACAAGCGGAAGGTAGCTGAATTGGTCGAACTCTGAGATACCCTCTAGATTAAGCTTCGTCTTAATCTCGGGATATATTTGTGATTTCTCCTAGTAGATCTCACGATCCTCTCCTTCGTGAGTGTGATCCCCAAAGCGATCCTCTCCTTCCGTGAGTGTGATCCCCTTAAGTTCGTTTCCTTAGTTGAAGCGAGCCATGCGTCTGTAGTTCGGAGCAGGGTCTCTACGGATCGAATTAGCGGTCCACGGACACAAAAGTCCGACCGCGGGCAAAGAACCCGCATGGCGAAGATCTCGATATAGAGGGATCGGCGTTTGTTCACTAGGAAAAAGTTGTGATCTTTTTGATTTTCATTGTAAGCCTTATAAAAAGCGATATTTTTCTTTGAATTTGTTTGGTGAAGTTTGTAGCAGTTCAAATCAATGACAATCAAACAAGCAGACTTTTATGACAGTAACAATGTAGTACTATATAGTCTTGTGCAGCCCTTCAAACTTGTGGCTTTTTAGTTGGATGAAATACTCTTGTTAAGCTTGAACATCTGTTGAGACATGTTGTATCCACTTGTGCATCCTATTGTAATATAATATACTTTGTGATAAATATATGCTATATAAAAAATAAAGGAGTATTTAATAAGCGGAAATTGTAGCTTTCTTGCTAGTTCACTGTGATGTGATATATTTAATATCACGAGGAAATTCCAACTATTACTATTGGTGTGATATTTAAGCGTCACGGAGTTGTGAAGTCATGAAGAATATAGTGTAAAAGTAATATTATCACGAGAGGAATTACCTCATTACTATTGCATAAGTAGCATCATGATTTATAGCAAAAAGTTTATCCTGATAGCTTCAAAGATAGTGGCATCTGCATAAGTAGCATCACGGTTTATAGCAAAAAGTTTATCGCGGTAGCTTCAAAGATAGTGGCAATCATGATACCGGTAGTGTCCTTTAGATGTATAGTGAAGCGGGTCTGCAAAAGGAAGTATAAAAGGAGGGTCTACTTCAATAAGAATACAATATTCTTCTAAACATTGAAAGAAAATTTAGTTCAAGCTGTAGAGATTAAACATAGATGACTAATTTGAAAATAAGCTAAGAATTAGGGACCTAATAGCGATTTAAATGATTAATTTGGAAATAACCTAAAGATTAGGAGACCTAATAGTAATTTCACGATTTTAAGGCCAAATTTCAAAATAGCTTCAGATTTGAGGGACCTAAAAGCAATCTCAAATATTTGTGGGGTAATTTTAAAATACAAAAGATTTAAGGGACTCACATCAAAAATTATTAAGTATAAAAGAGAGGGCAAATGAAAAAGGTTTTCGATAACCCTTACATATCGGGACAATAACAAAGCATTTTTATTCTTAAGAGTGGATTGCTTATTACCCTAGCTATCACGTGGCATTCTCGATATTAAATTCACGCAATTAAACTTCATTACATATTACGCATTGATGGTTTTCTTGCATTTATTACCGCACATACCAAAACTTTTGTTCCAAGTTAGCCATTGATGCAAATCCCTTTATCTAGGAAATGGTTAAGCGCATGAATGCAAATTCTCGATAGGAGAACGAGAATGTTAGAAGGAGAATTTTATTAGTAGCGATTGCAAAGGTAATATAATGTAGATGGTTTAACCTCGATTGGGAGGTTAGGGATTTTGTCGATATTGGTAGTATCTGTTCTTTGTAATGGCGTTTGGTTTCTTGCTAGGGAATAGGACCTGCTGGTGATCATCTCGTCTATAATCTTTGTATTTTCGATGTCAAAGCGTAAAGCGTAAGGTGAATTAGTTTTGAGTATATAATTTCATTAGCGTCAAGGGCACAATTTCCTTGGATTATAATCCTCCATCTTTATAATCCAATTACAAGAGATTGGAAGAGGCTTGTTGAACCTCACGGGAGTTGAATATCATGTTGTTATCACATGGGTGACCACAGGTTCTTGAATCTACGGTAACCATGAGATTACGATTATAATACATGGGGTGACTCTAGAGCTTATACAAAAATCAACTCTGGGGTTATCTTTGTAATTACAATTAGTAACCTCGGGGTTACCCATGTTGATATCTGATTTCAGGGTCACTGTGTAATTACACGGACCCACCTCAATGGAATAGATTATAATTAATAAAAAATCTCTCATAAGATATGCATGTAATAAAAGTTTTTGTATGTATTATTAATGTGATTAGGTGGTTGGTTTAATATAAGATTGTAACACATAGTAATATACCATTAAAGGATATAATTTTTAGTCATTCTCCAATGATAAGGGGCAATGTTTTTATCATCTCTCTGTGACTCTTCCTTCATTATGCGAAATCATCCCACATCGTCAAAATGATGGGTTTCAACCTAGAAGGGAAGAAATGATTATGCAGATCAAGTGCAGCTAACGAAGAAATGAGAATCATAATATAAGTTTTCTTTTCTATTTTAGAGATGCAAAAACAAAATTTTTTCACATATATAGGAAGCAAAATAGAGGTAGTAGTAGGATAAGTTTTATGCATGTAGTCCTCATTGATGATAATAATTTTTTGTATCTTATATTCACCACTTTTAGTAGATAGAGGCTTTGATAGGAAAGCATCAATCACTGCGACTAATATATTTGTGCATCGAAGATTAATATGTTAATCAAATGTGGTTTCTATCGTTGCTATGAATTTAAATTCTAGCGGACAAAATCTTAACTTCGAGAAAGGGACAATACTAAAATTTGAAATGATTTGACATCGATTCCTTCTAAGACTTACGCTCTGAGGGAGTTTTAGTGGTGATTATCCATTACTCATTATTGACAATATGATGTTTTGCGGGATACTAATTACAAATGCATTTGACATCGTATAAGTTTGCAAAATAGCAAGCATCTCGACAAAATGATGGTGTCATGTCCAAATATTGTTGCAGCGTGTGTTCCTTTGCAAGTGAGTGACCAATGTGAGTTGGGAAGAAATATTAAATATGGCGGAAAAATCTCGATCTACTTAGCGAGAAAGTATTTTTATATTTAAGCTATATGTTTGGAGCGAGAACTTGTAAACTATTACGATAAAACTTAATTAGTTTAGATTGTTGTGTTTGAGGAGGGTCTTTGAATATAGATTAGAACATTAGAAGCTTATATTGAGATATTATCTAATATAGAGTAAAATATTATAAATTTCCACGAATTTGAGCAATAATAATTAGGAAATTTAGAAAGGATTAACGAGGGACTAATATAGCGAAGCGGCGGGTAACATCCACCCAAAATAATACAAAGTTGTAAAGAGTACCCTCTGATTCAGTTAGCTATAACCTAGGAAGAAATAGGGAATATCTTGAGAAATCATTAATAATTTAGTCATAACTAAAATTACATCGTAGATATAATGAATGTCAAAGAATTCTTTAGGCTACTAATGGCATCACATGATTTTATTGATTAAAATAATTCAAATAAATGAGTAAATTATGATAAACTACATGTGCATCAATGCATATCAACTTCTGATACTTCTTTTAGCTAGTAAATTAAAGGCGTATGTGGAAATGATTTTCCAAAACTTCGCACGGAGTAGTCAATTTCTTATCATAGGCATAATTTCAGCGATGTACTATGTTGAGCCACATCCTAAGACAACAAATTTATGCATGTAGAATTATATGGAAGCAACATATTAGGGCAAAATGACTAAATAGCGTGTATAAATGATAGAAAAATGTGTTAAATATATGACCAATATGTAGTAGATGTATGGAAAAAGGTCATATATTGGTCACATAATTTGAAAAACAAAGCAGATCTAGATGTACCTGCATTCCAAATGATGGATTGATGAAAAATTATAATCCAAGTTAATCAATTTTGCTAGGTTTAATATTCCTTGGTAGTCAGCGTTTCTTGTGTAATGGTCATTAGCATCTTATGTGATAGGTTTCACAAGTATATTTTAATGCTATCTGCAGTTTTAGCGGCGTTTCTTGTGTAATGGTCATTAGCATCTTACGTGATAGGTTTCACAAGCATTTTAAGCTACCGGTTTAAGCTTGACAATGCTAGATACAATAGTCAATGAGAAAAAAACGACTTGGAAGAGATATATTGACATAATGTAGTGTTTGCCCACATGCTTTATTAATCATCATAGCAAAGCATAATCGAATAATAATCAATAATGGTTAGAATAAATGTGGATAAATATAACTTTTATTGTAGTGTGTTTAGTCTATTGACATGGTGCGAGGAGGATAAACAATACTAAAATCCCCAAGCGAGAATTTCTTCTCGTGCGGTTTGGAGAAAAAATAAGTCTAATGTTTCTATGTATTAAGACAAATGGATCGATAAAGTCATAAATTTGTGATTTGTCAGCTTTCTTATTGTTTAAAGCGTCTTTGAAATTTTTCATCCCCATGAATCTGCGACAATAGTATTCCCACCACAAATTATTTAAAATAATCAACTCTGCCGCCCCCCACAATTTTATTTGTTATAAAATTTGCAGTAGCATCTTCATGCGTCTCAACATGACAACATTGGTGTGCAGAAAAGTTTAATGCCCGTCCGTAATGCGGCAATAAATTTTTGGGAAAATTGCTTCTAGCCTCCAAAATCAAAATAAGTATTCTCCCCATCCCAAGACTTTTCAATGCTCCAAAGCCCCAAAATCAAGCTTTGTAAGCAATCAAACCCCTCCGGCTCATGTATGTCCCCATCGTGTACTTTTTTTTCAAAACCCCAAAATGCCTCCTCTCTCTCTCTCTCTCTCTCTCTCTCTCTCTCTCTTCTCCTACCTCTTACAAAAATTCTCTCCACTTCCACACTCAGTCCACACTCTCTCACCGCGCCTCGAGCAGTGAGCACCGCCGCCTCCGCCCGCCAGATCCAGCCTCCATGCCGCAGCCCCCTCCGCGCCCACGCCAAGGCACGAGAGCTGAGGCGGAGAAAAATATGTAACACAGTGAATTTTGATCATTATTTTTCTAATATTTTCGATGCATTATATTTCTAGTATTATTTTCCTAATATTTTTCAATCATTATCTTCTAATATTGCTTTTCTAATATTAAATATTATTTTTCTAGTGTTTAAATATTAAATGTTATTTTTTGATGTTTAAATATTAAATATTATTTTTTATATTTAAAAATTAAATATTATTTTCTAAAAGTATTATTAATATTTCCTCAAATTTTCGAGGATTCTCTGAATTCAAAATAGAGTTTTACAATTATGTTTATGATTTAGCTATATTATAAATTTAATAATTTCGATAAATACTTTCAGTCATAATCTTGATTATTGATATTGTTGATGTATATAATCACGATCACTAACCTCAAGTGAGTTTAGCTTTTAAGAGGCGGAGTCGCCTTCTCTCCTAAAGCCAGTGACGACTCGATCAAGGGACTGCCCTGTGAGAAGAGGACACGTGGAAGAGGCGGAGTTGGGATCTCGATGGTTCCTCCGATGGTCAAGTTAGTAGAGTGGGAGATAATCTAATGGGCGAGAATTCACTTTCGAAAAGATTGCTTACTTGGTTATTTGTCAGCGTTGTTATTTATACCTAGGGTTGAGGGGTACTTCCGTCTTTCCATCGAGTTAAGGAACCAGCGATGAGTCGACCCTCTCCCTCCGTGTTAGCAGTGGTTGGTAGAACATTCTATTTATGCGCTATGGGGTGGCTTTACAGTGTCAGTGCGGGTAATTTGAGGGTTAGTGTGGTCTATTAGCCATTAATGGGATGGGATTGTGGCCTTTAGGCTGCATGGGTCGAGGTGCCTTAAATACCGTGAGAGATGGGGAGTTAAGGGGCTATCGGCGCATTTAATGCGATCTTTGATGGGCTCGAGTACCGTATAACCATCGTTTGAGTGGAGGAAGCGCGCAAGATGAGGTTGGTGGGATCACGAGTCGGGTGGCCGACTCGTTCGACCTCGGGGCGCTCTTGAGGTAATCAAGCTGGAAGGGCGACCCGGGCGCTTCGTGTCGTCCACGAGGGCGGGTGGCGATAAGAGGTCTAAATTAAGCCGCATCGTTGGGAAAGGCCGACAATTGGTAGGGCGGGGCTATAATGGGTGGCGGGTTGGGAGGGCGACTAGCAGCCCTTTCACGTCGTCAGGCGAATGGCGGTCGGAAGATGATAGCTGGTTGCCTCCGCCGTCCGATGGGGCGGCGGCGTGAAATAGCCTCGAAGCGATTACTGGTGAAGCGGGACCGTCCGCCTTCGCATCGTCGCGGGGAAAGTTCTTGGCGGGCGACTTACCGCCTCTCGCGTCGGTTATGATGATAGTCATCCATTGGACCGTCATCCATTGGACCATGGCGGGGTCGGTAAGTGCCGGCCGCCTTGTGGAGTGGCTTCGAGGTCTGTTTTCGTTGTGAGCGGCGTTTATCCGTGTCGGTGTCTTGTTTTTCTCCTTGATCACTGGTTAGTGGTTATGACCATAACAGTTGGCCTCTTTCACTTGGAGTCGGTTGGAAACGAGTCCAAGTTAAGCAATATCACGACCTCGGACGGTGGGGTTCGAGGGTTGAGCGTTTCATCGATGGGGCGTGGCGATGTCGTGGCGGTTCCACGACCATTGGCGTTTCGCCTTCTGGGTGCGAAAGTGGGGGCCCTCTGGGAATAGGTAGGGTTGCTTTTCGTCTCCCGAAGCGGCGCCTCGGGAGTGGGGTTTCAATCTTCTCCGTTGATCGCCAAAAGGTGTGGCGTCGATGGGTCCCACCATATAAATACAGTGGTGAGTGGGAGAAGGCATCCGCTTTCCTCTTTTTTTTGTGATGGTGAGTGGAAATTAGGAGGCTTCTAGGGACTTAGCAGTGGCTTCGACTTTTGTATCTGATCGGCCCTGTGAAGTTAGCAATGGGCTAAAAGCAATCGAAATCGGTAGGCCCACAGTGGGGTGTAGCGATCAAAAATCCTCTAGGCAGAGGTCACGAGCACCCTAGTTGTTAAAGCTTCAAGGCGAGGCTGTTTGAGTGAGGCTAGACCATACAAACTTCAAAACGAGACTTCGTCAAGGCGGGCTCGACCTCAACTGAGGTTCGCACGAGGCGGAGTTCAATCATAACGAGGCTCGCCCGAAAGCGAAGCTCAACAATCATATGATGAGATTAGCCCCAACACTTAAGTTTGTGAGGCTGCCCTCACGATATCAAAGTTTGGCGAGGCTGCCCACAACTTCAAAATTTGGCGAAGTTCTCCATTCGGACGAGGTTAGCCAAGCGTGAAGCCCTCTTGTCGAGGCGAGGTTAGCCCAAGTGGCGAAGTTCTCCATTGAGGCGAGGTTGCCAGCGGCGAAGCCCTCTTGTCGAGGCGAGGTTAAGCCCAAGTAGCAGCTCTCCCTTGAGGCGAGGTTAGCCTACGATGAACCTGCCATTCAACCGAGGTTAGCCTACAGCGATGAACCCGCCATTCAACAGGGGTTAGCCTCGGCGGTGAACCTGCGCCATTCAAGAGGTTGCGCTGCGGTGAACCCGCCACTCAGCGAGTTAGCCTACAGCAGTGAACCTCGACATTTTATCACGAGATTAAACTACGGCGTGAAACCTCGACATTCAACGAAATTAGCCCTTGCGGCTGGCTATCCACGAAATGCATAAATGCATCCGGTAGAGGTTAAGCCAAGCAGCGGCTTCGTTAGCAAACCGAAGTTCACCCAAGTAGCGAACCTCGTCATTCAATCAAGGTTCAGCCGGTCAATGAAGCTTCGTCACCTACGGCTTCCTACGCCGCTGCGCAGCAAAACCAACGGCCACGAAGGCCACGAAAGCCACGATAAACACGTGGGTTAAATGGTGGGCATCAGTTATGCCCACTAACCCACGTTTCCACAATTTTAGCATGATGGTTACATGCTTAAAGCCCAATAAATAGCCGTGAGCAGCTATTAGGAAGGGACTTTTGAACTTTTGGAAAACCCAGCACTTGCGCGCAAGAGAGATTGAGTTCTTCATCAATCATCAACAACCTTGTCTTGCGTCGTCAGCGAGCGGATCTCACGTGAGCATTGAGTGAAGCCTTCTTTCACCACCAGAACCCATACAAAGAAGTCAAATCAATCTTCTCTTCCTCTGTATCGAGAGAGTGTGATTGTAATCTTTTTCTCAAAGTCAATCAAACAAAACTTTTCGACTCTGAAGATGGCGACCAGTGAAGCAACCGTTCATAAACTGGTGGTGGTAATCGAGGACAAGGTTGCGGTTGGAACCGAGGTTCAAACCTTGGTCATCGAATTTGATCAAAGTAAGAATCGAGAATTTCTTTCCTGCAGGGTATCTAGCCGGTGAAGACCGCCAGGTGTCGCCGAGTCTCGTATGAGACTTCAGCCCCGTGGCCTGAATCATCTCGAGTGAACCTCGACAATCGACCTCTGTCTCTCAAAGACAAGGCTTCAAAGTCAACCGCGGGCTAAGAAATGGGTTGTTAAGCAACCCAAGTCCACCGGATGATGTTAGCCAAGTTTTGGCTTCGGCGAGCCTCGCTCGCTGTGAGAAGACCGGACCTTCTAATGGTCCACTCTCGGGCGTGCGGTGCGTCGTAGCGTGAACCAAGCTTCGCCCGGCGTGCTTTCGAGCTTTGGTCTCGTGGGCGGATTCCACTATCGTCAGAAGAAATAAGCGAACCTCATCATCATCGGGGTTTCATTCAAAACAAGGCGAAGGTCGTCAGTGCGAACCTGCGTGCGCAGGCGGCGTCGCTCTGGCGTGAGCCTAGTCCAAAAGGCGAGCGTGGCTCTGGCTGAGAGCCTGTCCAGTGGCGAACCGCGTGCGCTAGTCAGTGGCGAACCTGTGCGCCTGGTCCAAGTGGCGAACCTGCGTGCACCATGGCCGAACCTGCGCCTACAGCGAGGTCCCCTCAAAAGGAATGAGCCTGCGTCCAAGTGGCGAACCTGCGCCTACATCGTGAGGTCCCCTTGAAGGGCGAACCTCGTTTGAATGGCGAACCTCGCCAGCAACATGAAGTCCCCTTTAAAGGGATGAACCTCGTCCAAACAATGAAGCCAGCAGGAGGTCTCCTCTAGACAGGACAAACCTCGGCAGAACAGCGAACCTCGCCGTCAAAATCAAAGGAAATGGCAACCTCGCGAGGTTAAGCCAAACTTCGATCGAAGCCTCTCTCATATGAGGCTCGTCTTTGAGAATCAATTGGGGTACACCCACTATTGATCTCGCGATACCTCACTGCATAAGCGTGATGCTAGTCATATGCAATCTCATTGTTCGTGAGAAGCTTATTTGTCTTGTGATGTTCATCGGCGCATCGGCTTCGGTTTTGGCGGTTGTCGACCCGTCAACCCGGCGAAGGCGATTCCACCATAAAAGCGGGCAACCCACGATGGTCATGGGTGACTATCAACATGGTTGGGAGAGGCGGGAGCAAGACCCAAGGAAGTCCGGAGTCATCGGACCCGAATATTCCCGAGGTTACGAGTGCGTTAATCAATAGCCAAGCCTATAGAAGCACCGTCTTAGTACCGGGCGTCAATCCCGTTTGACTATAGCCAATTGGTAGGGTACCGAAGAACATGAGAACTCACGGCATTGCTACGTCTCAACCGAACGATTTGGTGACCGGGCGGTGTCCTCATGGCGAGCGAGAGAGGAAGAGATGACACGAAGAATAGAAGAGCAACAAGCTACTATTCTTGCACAACAAGAATCTATCGGCGTTTAGAGATGATGATGGAGAAACTTGTGGGCAAGAAAAAGATGAGCGAAGGAGGATCCAAATCGAAGCAAAGAAGACTACGAGAGGAATCACGAAGGAGGATCCATTCGATGTCATCTGGCGGAGATCGAACCAGCGTACAAAAGCAAGATCATGTGTTGCGGGATTTCCAAAAGCGGTGGATGCTCACGAAACTCCAAGGACAATCTAAGGAGCTGGGGTGGCGAGGCCATATCCTATAGAATGGGGCGATGTCCCATATCCTCGAAATTCAAGCGGCAATGCAGTGCGGTTCGGCGGAAAAAGTTCTCCGTCACAACATCTACTACTTCCAAAGCAAGCCGGGCATATAGCGGGTAATGATCCTATTATGACCCGATTATTCATTAGCACTCTTAAAGGGAGTTAGCCGAGTGGTTCGAAGGTTAGAGCCTGGTTCTATCAACTCTTGGAAAGATGCGCAAAGACTCTTTATGGCCCAATTTTCGATGATGACAGGAGGTGTCTATGGCCACTATTTGGTCGAAAAGCAAAAAGGCAGTCTGTCGGCCGTTCGTCAAGCGATTCGAATCTGTCTTTGCACTCGGGACCAGGCCTGAGCGACATTCATCGGGATGTGCGAGCCAACCTCTCGATCAACATACTTTCTAAGATGGAGTGCGGTTGAGGCATACTCTTGGAAAGAATTGGTGAGCAAAGGCGAACAAGTTGAAAACATGATTAAGAGGATCGGCGAGAGGAACCTCGGGACTCTCGTCCTAAAAGGGGTAACGAATAATTTTACTCCTCAAAAGCAATCGAAGGGAAGGAGACTCTAGGCTGTGGAAGCCCAACCTACTTCAAGATCCTAAGCGAGAAATCAAGCGTTTCGGCGGCCGTCCTCGAGAGAAGTATGATTTTAAGGATGACGAGTTATCCCAATCCTCAAAACTTTACTTAAAATGAACAAGATCAGCTTAGGAAATAAAGAAGCGGAGGAAGCTTCAGGGCGGATGATCAAAATCGCATGTACCATCGAATGGTACACCATCAAACAGGGTCATGTTACATATTGAAGGACAAGATCGAGTCTTGCTAGAAGCGGTGTTATGACTCTGCGGGAGGATCAAAAGGTGTCTGCGCAAACATGGTGGCCCTCAATTTGGCGTTTTGCGAATTCCAAGTGCGGGGCGGTGTAAAACCGATCCATCAGCGAAGCCAAAGTTGTGAACTTTGATCTCAGTGGCCGGAAGCACAAGGTATGGTCCCTTACACACGCGAAAGCGAAAATTATGTGGGTTCATCGACTTGTTATCGAGATGAACAATGGACTTCTTCAAAGTCGAAGTCTTATGCGCCACCTCTGCTGCGGCAGGAAAAGGCCGAGTCAATGACTCTACCGAGCAACAAACCGCCCGATCGCGCATCACATACCGGCGTTGGCCACAGAAAGAGTTCCTAAAGGAGTTACGAGTAGCATGCGATGTAGTAGCAAAGGAGCAGTTGGTGGGTCCAAGACAAGGAGATCGCTACAACAAAGCACTTCGGGAAGGACATGCGGCTTCAAAGGCTCCTTTCGGTTCGGCGTGTTAGCCCTCTCCAACATCCGGCGAGAATTACTTTATTTGAGCTCTTGCGTCTCTCTCAATCTACGGAGCTGCTGCGGTGGCCCGGATAATGAAGCGTTCGCTCATTTCGGGAAAGGACAACGAAGTTTGTGCCCAATGTCATGGTCTTCAAAGGGCCAATACCTTGCATTACTTTTTCATCAGAGGACATGCAAGTGAAGAACCAAAGCGCGATAGGCGTTGTACTTCAGCGGCTATATCGGATCTGTCGAATCAGCAGAGCTCAAGTTGACGGGATGCGCATTGAGTATCATCCCATTGAAATTATACAACATCTTGGGATACGGCTGCCGGTTAGCAACAACAGGGACTACCATCACTTCAATGCTACAAATTCTCGTCCCTTGGGCAAGATCAAACTCAAATGCCAAATAGGAAACTTGAAGGCGGATGTTACACTGCTATGTCATCGGCGGATACATCTTACAATTTGCTCTTGGAGTGACCACGGATCCATGAAAATTTGATCGTCCCATCTACGTTGCATCAATGCATGAAGTATGTAGATGAAGAAGGGATGGTTAAAACATTGGTGTGAAGGCAACCATTCAAAGGTGTGGAGAATTATTTTCACGGATTACGTCCACTACCTTGAGGAAGGCCAAACCGATGAACCGGATCGAGGACTATGGCGAAATGAAAGGCGACATAGAGTCAGAACAAGGTGTTGTTTTCAATGATGTAAAACCCTTGTAATCGATCTGAATGATCCGATGGCGACATAGTCGATTTTAATGAAAATGATTTAGCTACGCCGCAGGGTGTTAAAAGTCATCTTGACTTGATGTCGGAAATTCTTCCACGGTTGTATCTTTGAACACGCATTGCACATGCCCATTCGATCGTCATTTATGACAACTCAAAGGCACTTTAATTCTTCACAGCGGTTTTGTGATACCGTCTCGGAATAATGGTCAGAAAGACATTATCTTTGGGCGAGTCAACAAACCATTACAGGCGAGGTGGAACAACCCCAAGCAAAGAAAAAGAACCCCAATTTTCATATTTCTGCGGTATAACATCGATGAAGAAAATGGGATATGACTTCCTTCACAAAGGGCTAAACTTCTGAAAAAGGTATCAAAGCCGATCGATCTGCTTATGTCGGAGAGCGGCGATGATTACTATCATAAAACTTCGTAAAGGGTTGGGATATGAGTCAGCCGTACTCATGGCATGTTATGGCCGAGGGTGAGTCGAGATCACTCATCTTCTGAAGCAACTTCACGGGATTACGTCATAGGACATGAATTTAAGTCCTTGATGGTCAATATGACCTCGGTGATCAATAGAGATCGAAGATGATCTCTTACGCTATTGGAAGATCCAATGAGTCAGCGGTAGGAATGCAATGGGAACATCGTTTTGAACAAAGGAACCACTACTTGATGACAAAATAATCCAAATAAATATGGGGGCGAATCTAATCCAAAACCCATATTCATAGCGATAGTTTGGTGAAGAAAAGGAGAGCCTTATCGCTTTGAGTGCGAGGGAATATATCGGCGTCGCATGGAGTTATGAAGATATCTTGGGGTTTAGACCCTCAAGTGGCCATGCATCGCCTTAACATTAAAGGGGGAGCTAAACTGTTGTAAACAACAACGGCGATTTTCCCCTCGAGGTCATGAAAGCCATCGAAAAGAGAAAAGGCGATCAAAGCGGGGTTCATCAGAAGTCGACATCGGGTAGCAAATATAGTACCGAGTGGTAAAGAAAAGCGGACGAGATCCGGCCGTGCGTTGATGAGGCGTAAATGCGGCATGTCCGAAGGCGATTTCCCTCTACCAATTCGGACATTATCATCGACAACACATGTGGATTGAGAGGATGTCTTTTATGGACTTCTCGGGGTACAATCAGATCAAAATGCATCGATGGCGAAAAGCACACGCTTTCGAACACCGTCACGGAATATCTTGTTATCTTGTTATGCCTTTCGGCTTGAAGAACGCGGGGGCTACATACCAGCGTGCCATGACCACTATTTTCCGAAAACATTCACAGGTGGAATGCTCGTGAAGCGATTTAGTAGTTAAGAGTCGTCACAAAGGTGATCACTTGCATGACTTGAAGACAACATTTGAGATAATCACGGGCACATCGGTTGAAGATGAACCCAACAGTCTTTTAGGGATGTCAGCGGTAAATTCTTAGGGTTCGTGGTCCGGCCGGATGGTATCGTCTCGACCGGACAAGATCAAAGCTATCCGGGAACTTCCACCTCCTAGAAGCCTTGGGAGCCGTGGTCTCAAAGGCGTTTGGCTTACATTAGCTGATTCATTTCAATTTATCGGAAATGTCATTCTCGAAGCTCATGAAGAAAGGTGTATCGTTAGTTTGGGATGAAGATTGCGGAAGGCATTGAAGATCAAAACATATCTTTCTAATCCCCTGTGTTAGTTACCTAAATCGGGAAAGCCCTTCGATTTACATCCGGCTCTGAGTATCGTTGGCGAGTCTTTTAGCGGGGCGATGACATATGGCCCGCGAGCGGTCGGTTATTACCTCGGTAGGGCCGTGAGGGCGAATATCGATATCCTCCCATTCGGAAGGAATGTTTGGCTTTGGTCTTAGCCATCCAAAAGATGCGGCACTATCTACGTGGGGACGGACTATACATGTCATATCCAAAATTGACCCTATCGGGTATTCATGACCCGGCACTGCACGTTGAATGGTGCGAATGGCTAGATGGGCATTGTTATTATCTCGATCACATTCACTTCAAACCTCGAAGCGATGAAGGTCAAAGTGTGTGATCTTATGGCTAACCACCCATTGAAAGGGAAAGTCGAATTATATCAAGACATGCACGATGAACCTTATGAAGCTAATCGGTCTCTAAGAACAGTATGGCGGTTGTTCTTTATGAGCATGAGAGCGACCCATAGCGGCCGTTGTGGCGGGTAAGGGTATCTCCCAAAATCACGTGATACCACAGGTGTAAGCTATCGAGAACCATGTACCAATAGCGTAGCAGTACAATGCGTTATTGATTGGTCTCGACATAGCCAAACATATAGGTGTGAAACATCTTGAAGCATTTGGGGATTCACGGCTAATCGTTAAACAACTAAAGAGAGTATGAAGTCGGAGCACGAGGACCTTATCCCTCATCATCGACGCCATAGCTTTAGTGACTCCTTTGAAAGCTTTACATTGATCATGTACCCGTTTGCAAAATACTTATGCGAATCTTGTTGGCGTCTCTTGCGGCTATGCTAGCCACGAGAATGCTACTCGGCCGAGGTTAGTGTGTCTAGTCGGCAACTATTTACGACCCGAAATATGCGTTCGCGAATCAACGGTCGAAGAGCGAACCTAAGTCATTTGAAGCGAGGCTGGCGGTTCCGATCATCGATTATGTCTTGCATGGGATATTACCGAAGACATAAAAGAAAGAGATCAATTAAAACGGCGAGCATCAAGATTTTACTATGATTCCCAATTCTGGACTTTGTATAGAAGGTCATATGATGGAGTTCTTGCCCGATGTCGTCAACTAAAGGCGAGCAAGTCTTGAAAAAGCTCATGGCGGTGTTTGTGGAGCACGGCAGGGCCTAAATTATGGGATCGGCTGCGTGAACTCGGTTATTATTGTGACAATGGTAAGGGATGCAGTGGCTCCGGCTAAGCGATGCCATGCATGCCAAATACATGCTAATTACCTTCACCAACCAGGAACACTTGCATCCTACATCCGGCCATTTGAAATGTGGGGAATGGATATTGTTGGTCCCATTTCTCCTTCTTCAAAGGACACTTTGTTTCATATTGGCAATTCGACTATTTCTCAAAATGGTAGGAAGCTATTCCATTGAGAATGGTCAAGACTACTGTGATCAAATTTGTCAAACATCCGTCATATCCGATATGGTGTGCCAGGCAGTTGTCGACAATGGTCCACAATTTGTCGATCAGCTTTCCGCGATTACGTGATAAATTCGAATCCAGAATCTAGCATCAACAGCTTATTATCTGACAAGCGGACAGCTGAAGCTTTTAATAAGGCGATCATCAAGATCCTCACCAAGATGGTTTCTTCAAATAAGAAGGATTGGGATAAGTTGGGACAAAGTTTGTGGGCTTATCGTCGGCGGTTCGCCTACCGGTACCACCCATATGCTTTAGTTTATGGTTGTGAAGCTATTTTCTTGATGGAGATTCAAATTAGTCCTCTGAGGTAGCATTAAACAACTGGAATGGCGGTGAAGAAAATCATCGTCGGCCTTGAAGAACTTGAAATCTTTGGATGAAAAGCGACTCTGGGCTCAACTGACATATCGAGTTGTACCGGACCAGTTTCTAAAGCATTTGATAAGAAAGTCCGATTATCATTATTTCAAGGAAGGCGACCTACTTTCATTGTCAGGCCCAATGATTTTGAATTCTAAAAAAGGGAAATTCAAACCAAAATGGGAAGGACCATTAAGTAGTGGAGTGGGTCTACTCGAATGGGCGTACCGCCTAACCAATCAAGAAGGCGACAAAATCATGATGCCTATCAATGGTAAGTTTGAAGAAATATTACCCTAGTCAATTATCTTATCGTTTCTAAGTATTGACTTACCAAGTCAATATTTTATCTTTCGATATCCACCTTTGGCCTACCAAGTGATGTGATATTCTAATTCTCGGCGTTTGTTATTCACGGAATGATGTTCGTCATCCCTTATGGGCTTACTCAGCGATGAGCCAATGTTTCAATTCCCGTGAACAGCGGCTGTCACCTAATTTTGATTTATCGAATGATGTGTCTTCATGTTAATCCAGTGGTCATTTTCACACCAGAGCAATGTGATTGTTTTCGATCACGATCGTTATGCTTCTCATGCAGGCGACCGATCATTTCCATATCGTCTCTTGTCACGAGTGACTTTATGTTAGATAGTGGTTAACCAAGTGATACACCCTATCAACTCCCTCACCGAATAGTGGCCTACTATGCGATGTGCTCCTATTCAATTATAGTCGTTATACTCTTATGTCCTTTGAGCGACTCGGTTAATACAGAGTCATTTCCTTAAATGACTTTGTTATAATCGAGTTGTTATACTTTCATGTCGAACAACTTACGCTTTACGATCCGCGATCGTTATATTACGTGTCCTGAGCGATTTGATCACTCTATCGGGTTTTATTCACGATGGTAGCCTACCACGAGATGTGCTTTTATTTCAACCCGGTCGTTATACTTTTATGTCAGCTGAATGACAACTTCTCCCACAAGGTCATTCCTCTAAATGACTTTGTTCACAATCACGGTTGTTATACTTTCATGTCACTAAACAACGAGTTCCTTTACAGTCGCGATCGTGGCACTCTTATGTCATTGAATGATTTGATCACTCCACACTATTTTATTCACGAGGGTGGTTTACCGGATGAGTTGTCCTTATCTTTTAATCCAGCTTTGAGCGGCTAAAGATAGAGGGAAATTTTAGCGTTAAGCCTAAAGAACCTCCTCAAAAACTCATCATCTTGAGGGAAAAGTATGGCTAGTCGGTTCAAGCGGCGGCAAAGACATACCAAGTCCGTTGATAGGCTGGGGTTTGCTAAAATTCCAAATTCGGATATAAATGACACGAGAAAACATTAAATGGACTCCAAAGCGGAATTTTATAACAAAATCAAGGGTACATGAGTTACAAATTCCCAAGAGTTTGGCGGATCTCCGGAAATCAATGACCATAGTTTCACGGTGGCGACTTTGACCTCCTCCGTCGCTGCTTGTAAAGATCATCGTCGGGAAGCCGGGCATTTGGCTCCGCAACAGCCTTCGGCCCGTCAGTCATGGTTCGGCTTGCTGCGGCCTCATCGCGTTACATTGAGCTATCGAGTGCGATGTTTCTCGATAGCGGCAGCTAGCCCACTCTGCTGCCTCGCCAACTTTGCACGAATATCGACGAGTGCGGCCTTATAGGAGTCAACCAGGAGTTGTTGGTTATGCTCGGCGCCAGCAACCCTTTTCTTTTCATCATCTGGTAAATGCAAAGAGCTTCCCAATAGTCTGCTTCTTTTCGAGCATTTGACGTTGGAGCTCAAATTGGGTATCATCTCTTATTCTCCTAAGATGCATAGCACGGTCCTCAATCATGGAACGAAGAGATTGGTCACGCTGTCTCTGCCATTTGTTGAAAAGGGCCTCTGCTTGTACCAAATAGGTTCGGTAAGGCAGCGTAGCTGTAGCGTTGGTCAGGCTCTGCATCACATCCAGGAGGGGTTCCAAAACAGCCTTGATTCCAGCAAAGTCCCCACCACGCTCCAACACTTGAGCAGGAGATTCTTTTAGGATGGTGAGGAAATTATGGCGAATCATAGATACCCCGTAGTCTTTCGACAAGTCAAAAGAAGAGGGGGTACCAGCAGAAGGATTTGAGCCCGACGGACAAGCCGAGGACGGGATTGGCAGGACATCAATTGAAGGGGTGGTGGCGACAGTCAAAGCCAGTGGGGTCTCAGGCACAACCGCGGCAGGGATTGCTGTATCGTCTTGGGTCCTGGGTTCTGACTCAGAAACAGCAGCAACCACCGGAGACTCTTCAGCATCATCAAGCATACTCTTGGCAGCATCAGGAGGGCCTTCAGTAATGGGGCTCAAGCTGGCGGCAGCTTCAATCAAGGCTTCTCTCCTCACCCGCTTGACTACACGCTTGGTCCGAGGAGGCCCTGGTCTTTTAGATCCTTGATCTGTTGGCACCAAAGCTTGGCTTCCTCCAGGCTCTGAAGTGTGGGTGGCTTCTTGGGGCCTGGCTCCACGGTGAGCGGCGAGGTAGAGCTTTCAAGAGGATCTTCTGGAATATATTCCGATGGTTCTCCAAAAGGAGCGAAATCTCTAGGTGCCTCTGATACAGGTTCAACCCCGGGAGTTGCTTCAACACCCGGCGAAGAATGTTGCTACCGTGCTCATCTAGAGCCTCATCTATATCGCTTTGGGTCTCATGTGGGACGGGTTGGCGTGATGGCTCACAGGTCCCATGAGGGTGGATTGGCGTGAGGCTCCACACCAACTTGGGGTTTAGCGGTTCCGGCATCCGTTTCGTGCAAATACTCCTTTAGTCGGAATCGCGGCTCCTCGTTGAAGTCGGCCCCTATACTGGCCCAATCAATCGTAGCCCGAAGAGTTGATGTTGAAGCACGAATTTGGCGTTGCCATGCAATGCCACTTGCAATACTGAGCGTCGTCGGGATTGAGGTCGTTGCGGAAGAAAACGAGCACTGTGCCGCGACAACCCAGTCGATGCAAGCCACAGCTCCCACGATTAAGCGCTGGCTGTGGATTGAAGTCGAGAATGGGATTACCGGCGTATAGTTGATCATACCGAATTGGCCCAGTGAAGCGGAGGTGATAAAATATCATATAGGACCCGAAGCGGCATATGAAATACCGGTAGGATGCTCATGAGCCATAGAAGCGGCCAGCGATAAAGTGGTATAACCACGAGCATTGGGTTCATCCACTAAAGCTTGTCCATAAACCCGACTGATAAAATGAGGAGGCAGATTAAAGAATAACTCTTATAGTCGGGAGCGCCCTTACTGAAGCCATGTAATGTTTGGTCAATCGGCGTTCTCTAGCCTCACGGATGAAAGGAGTAATTTGTCCCTCTACATGTGCGGAAGGTGTACCCATGAGAGTAGGGCAATGCATGGCGAACCACGCCATAAGATAGGCGTATGGTAATTCCACCCTCGGGTTCTCAACACACCATGGCGGAAGGCATAGCAAAGGCGCCGCCAAGCCGCCAATGAATCTGAGAATCATGGCGGGAAGAAGTGCATATTGGCCGTGGGTGTGCTAAGCGACGGCGAGGGAAAATCACCTCGGATGCCCGATAGGTCAAAAACTGCTTGGCGGGCGGCGATGTGTTTGAGCCACAACATGAGGTAGCTTGCTAGCACGCTGAAGAAATCGGCTCCCATACGATAGATATAAGTGTCAAGCGTCGTCCCTTAGGAAAGCCATGCTCGTCTGTGGGAGTCACATAAGAAAGTGGAAGGTTGTCAAGCACAAGCGTGACAATTTACCGCCTCAAAGGACCGGGGGCACCACAATACCTTCCTTATCATCCGGCCCTTCAAAGGTAGTGGGCCCAAATATTATGACTAATGAACTTTTCCCCTTCTTATCGACGGTAGTGCTACATGTGCAAATATAATAGTGGCACATCACTTCCCAATAGGTCTCCACTACTTGGGGTGATCTTTTCAAATCCATCGACTCTTTATACCGGGATGTATTACTCCTCGTCACGGATACACGCCGTAGGTAGCCCAAAACCTCGGCCATCGTGCAAAGCAATCCCAATTAGCCCGCGGGTGAAGAAGGTATGAGTATCGAGGATTATACAATTCCAAAATCCCAAGAAGCTGTTGAGAATTGTTCCGAAGCCAGGTTGAGTTGCTTACGATAGGAGCCCTAAGGCCAAACCTCTCCAATTAGTCGATACTCTTCTAGAATGTGTTGATGATGCGAGGCCACCATTAAAACCCCCGAGACCAACCGAGTCAAATCCTTGGCGGGGAATTGCCCCTCCGCCTTATGGAAAGCCGCGACCAAAGTGTTGGCGACGGTGATTCGCCAGCGAGAAGCTCCCTGCGGAAAAGCCGGGTTGTAGACCGGTTACATGATGACCATGGCGGTCCACACATGCACCACCGAGAGAAGTGACCACACATCACTCCATCTTGAGTAGAGGTTAGATCCCGATTCATCTTAGAGGATTAGGCGGCTCTTAAGGAGGTGATGAGCAATCCCGTTCCATTGCGGGCAAGAACATGTAAGCGTGAGTTTACCCTCCGGAGCCACTTATGCACGAACCCAGTCAACGAATCACGGATCTTGAGTATCATCTCAAAGCGAAGAAGCGAGGCTTTGCGTCTGGTCGGTTAACGAACTCCAAAGGGGTATCCAGTAATCGCTTGAAGGTGGATGTTGAAGGTTCGAGAAAAGTCTCAACTCCTCTTGATTCGTCCACAAATGCGAGAGCGTTCACGAGAGGGGAGAAATCGAGTTACGCCTCTTGAGCACCATTGCTCAAAAAGAACCCGTTGAGGAATGGGGGTAGAAGGATGCTCAACTACAAAAGAAAGAGAAGTTAGTCTGGTTTAAATCGCCACTTCAAAGGACAAAGTCACTCAGAAGCGAACCTCGTCAAACAGGCGAACCGTCATCAATAGGCGAACTTTGCGGACAAGCGAACCTCGTAAGCGAGGCTCATCCACAAAAGAGCCTGTAAGCGGGGCTCATCTTTCCGGCGAGCCTGCAAGCGAGGACTTCGTCTTTGCCGGACAAATGAACCTCGCATGCGAGGCTCATCCAACAAGCGAGCCTGCCAAGCGAGACTCATCTTTCGAGGAAAGCGAGCCTGCGCCAGCAGACTTCGTCTCTCGAACAAAGCGAACCTGCATAAGCGAGGCTCATCCAACAAGCGAGCCTGCGCCAAGCGAGACTCATCTTTCCACAAAGCGAGCCTCGCCAAGCGAGACTCATCTCTCCGGAAGCGAACCTGCATGCAGCGAGACTCACCAAACAAAGCGAGCCTGCGCCCAGCGAGACTCACCTCTCCGAGGAGCGAGCCTGCATGCCAGAGACCCATCCCAGAGGCGAGGCGAGCCTGCTAAACAAGACTCATCATTCAAAGAGGCGAGACTAGCCCGAAGCGAGCTTCATCTAAAATAATCAAACCTGCGCCAAGCAGTGAGTTTCAAAACGAGAGACCACTATGGGGATCACGGGATATCAAAACCTCGATGAGGTTTATCAAAAATGAGGCAAGCCTCATCAAAACGTGGCCTTGATTAGAAAGATATGATCTTGAGAGCAATCTCATCTCAGTGAAAATCAAATTAAGTAAAATTAACTCTCTGGCAGATCTTAAAAGTCATGTTTTGTGGCGATGCTCTTACATGCTACAATGGCGGGCCGATGGGCGAGCGAGAAGTCAGCGGGCTTTGCCTTGCCCGATGGCGGTTTTGGGGGCCATTGCTTGGCGTCAAGGAAGATTTGGTGATCTAAATTTGTGGCTTGAAGAAGATGGCGATGGGGGAGCTTCTGCGACCTTTATTTGTCATATATAGGTCTCGAAGAACCCAAGCGGCCAGTCGAGATATCGGCGGATCTCTCCGCAGATCATCGTCACGAGATCTGCGGATGAGATCTGAGGATGTGACAAGTCACTTTCGAAAGGGTCTAATCCTAATTTGCCGTGGATCAGGTTTAAAGAAATGTCGGAAGCAACGCCAAGAATTCGGTGAGTCGCGAGGTTAAATGGCCTTGCCCTCATATCGAACTCTGGCTGAGGTTGGAGTCGAGAAGTTAATAATAGCTATTAGAAAAATTCAAAGTATTCCAGACCCCCACAGCTTGATTCAAGTCAAACTTTGAAGGGATCTTAGGCAGTCAAAAATCCTCTGAGGTCAGAGCACCCTAGTTAAAGCTTCAAAGGCTGAGGCTTTCGGCTGGTAGGGGGCGAGGCTAGACCATACAAACTTCAAAGCGAGACTTCGTCGAGGCGGAGGCTCGACCTCTTCTGAGGTTACCGCGAGGGCCGGAGTTCAATCATAACCACGAGGCTCGCATACGAGAGCAGCTCAACAATCATATGATGAGATCGCCCCAACACTTAAGTTTGGCGAGGCTGCCCTCTGATATCAAAGTTTGTGAGGCTCAGCCCTATTTTCAAAATTTGTGAGTTCTCCATTGACGAGGAGTTGCATGCGGCGAAGCCCTCTTGTCGGGCGAGGTTAAGCCCAAGTGGCGAAGTTCTCCATTGAGGCGAGGTTAGCTGGCAGCGAAGCCCTCTTGTCGGGCGAGGTTAAGCCCAAGTAGCGGCTCCCGCCCGGCGAGGTTAGCCTACAGCATTGAACCTGCGCCATTCAGCAGGGGTTAAGCCTCTGGCCAGTGAACCTGCGCCATTCAACAGGAGTTGCGCCTACAGCGATGAACCTGCGCCATTCAAGCGAGGTTAGCCCTCCGGCAGTGAACCCGCCACTCAGCAGAGGTTGCGCCTACAGATGAACCTCGACATTTATCACGAATTAAACTACGGTAGAACCTCGACATTCAGCGAAATTAAGCCCTTGTGGCTTCGCTATCAGCGAAATGCATAAATGCATCCAGTAGGGTTAAGCCCGAGCAGCAGCTTCGTTAGCAAACCGGATTCACCCAAATAGCGAACCTCGTCATTCAATCAAGGTTCAGCGCCCAATGAATGAAGCGGCTTCGTCACCTATGGCTTCGCGGCTTCGCCATAAAAGCAAAACCAGCGGCCAGCATTGGCGGTAAAAGTTGGGATGATTGTCATTGATTTGAATTTGCTACGACTTCTTTGGCCTACAACAAGATTCAAAGAAATGCCTTTTATTTTAAAGGCTTACAATGAAAATCAAAAGATTACAACTTTTATCCTTGTGAACAAACACGAGGATCTACGTTATATCGAGGTCATCTGCGTGGGTTCTTTGTGCGGGGACTTTTGTGTCCGTGGACCACGGCAAATTCAATCGAGTAGAGACCGGGTTACGGAACTCTGGATGTAAAGGGGCTCGTTTCACGAAAACAAAGCACGAGGGATCACACTCACGAAGGAGAGGATCGCCGGGGATCACACTCCGCGAAGGAGAGGATCGTAGGGCGGTGAGATCTACTAGGAGAAATCCTGGCTATCCACGAGGTAAAGGCGAAGCTTAACCTAGAGAATATCTGTAGTTCGACCGAATTCGGTTACCTTTAAGCTTGTAGATGCAGTCGTCGCGCACTTTTCATTTGTTGCTTTCGGGGCCAGATGGCGGAGTTACACAAGTAGATCTCGCCAAAGAATTCTTGAAGTCGAGCTCTTCCAAATCCTCAAAATCCAACCTCAGGAAGCCTCGAAATCCCGACCAGCCCAGAAGAAAGCGACACCCCGAACAAGACCCCCTATTTATACAAAGGGGGTGTGAAACTCTTCGACCGCTTGGTAGAGCCACCTCGGTAAGTTGGCGAGGTGGCAACCACTTAGCTGAGCACCTCGTAAGTTGGCGAGGTGGCTCGGCCATTATTGGCAGCCGCCGGCTTCACTTGGCGGTAACTTCGGCCAAGTTGGTACGGCCGCGCTCGTTCGCCCGTTTTCGCCGTTTACCCGTTTTCTCGGTCTCGGGTTTGAGGCCACGCCTATTGACTCTTGGCCTTCTCGGGACTTAGGTTCCGTCTGTGTATTTGGTTCGGGACTAACTCTTGGTTTGTTCGGTTCAGCGGTCACGGGATCGATCGTCTATTCAAGTCGGTTTAAGCCGTGCTTGTGACATGGAGTTCAGCCCGTCGAGTTGGCGTCTTAGCGATTCTACGTCCGTATCATCGATGGGTTGTCATTCGTGCGACTCCCTGTCGCGAGTTGGTTTGGGATCTTGTAAGTATTTTCCGCCTCTGAGATACCCCTCCAAAGCGTCTCGATCTCGATTCTTAATGAGTAAGATGCTTTGGACATGATGATTCCGACCTTCGATCGGTGAGGGTCCCAAAGATAGCTTCAAGTCTTGATTCTTCCGGATCATCGGTTCTTTGTAGGATTCACGATAAGATCCGCGGTCTTTGCATTTATTGTCGACCGCTTGTTATCTTGATTGAAAGGTGGGTGAGTTTTGTTTGTAACTTCGTGTCGGTTGGTTGTTGTTTGACTAACCATGGACTTTTGGACTTATCCGTATGTGTGAACTCCTTGTTGGCGACATGTTGGTTGTCGATTGCATGGAATTTCATAACCCTCATTCGGCTATTTCTTCCATCATCCGTGTGTTGTTGGTTTAACAGCGGTGGAGGACTAATCTTTTCATGGAGATATCCTCAAGGATTCCTTGTCGAAACAAGAGACCATTTGGCTTTTAACCATCGTCCTAGCCTTCAATCGTGAGTGCGACCCTTGACCGTTGTTGGGATATGATTATCCACGGTGGGAGAAGTTTCTTGAGGGGTTGGACCGTTGTTAGGTATCAACAATGACTTCCGCCTCGTCATATTATTCCTCTCTTGGGTATTATGGTGGGAAAATTAAGGGTTATCGAGTTATCCTTAAGAATATAGGTTTATTCTCGAGGAACTCCTCGTTGAAAATTTGGAAGCAGTTTATACTGTATTCACGGTTGGAGTAGGATTAGGCGTAGCGTTGATTTGCGTCGGTGCAATCCATACGATCGAGTTATCCTAAGAATATTTCTTGTAGAATATTCTTAGGAACTTCTCGACAAATTAGGAAGCGGTTTATACTCGTAATCCTAGTTGGAGTAGGATTAGGCGTAGCGTTGATTTGCGTCGGTGCAATCCGCATGATCGAGTTATCCTAAGAATATTTCTTGTGAGAATATTCTTGGGAACTTCGACAAATTAGGATTGGCGGAGCGTTGATTTCGTCGGTGCAACCCTTACGATCGAGTTATCCTAAGAATATTTCTTGTGAGAATATTCTTAGGGAACTCTCGACAAATTGGAAATAGTTTATACTCGTAATCCTAGTTGGAGTAGGATTAGGCGAGCATTGATTTCGTCGGTGCCATCCACGATCGAGTTATCCTAAGAATATTTCTTGTGAAAATATTCTTAGGGAACTTCGATGAATTAGGCGGTTTATACTCGTAATCCTAGTTGGAGTAGGATTAGGCGTGTGGCGTCGATGGGGGCCTTCAGCGAGGTGTTATTAGAACAAATCTTGAGAATCTTTCCAAACTTGGCGGAGGGAGTAGGGCCAATCAGCGGACTGATTTGGCACTATTTTGACATCAGGATAAGGTTCAATTAGGACTCCTAATGGGGGCTGATTAGAGTCTAATTAATTGATTAGGCCCATTAGGAGTTGTTATAAATACCATGATCACCTCCTTTTCTGACATAGGCCATTGTGCTCTCTCTCTCTCTTGTTTTCATCTAAGCTTCGCCGTCTTTTCTTCCTCGATCAACAAGGTATGCATCACGAGAGCCTCCTTGAGTCCTTTTCTTCTTTTCTTCTCTTTTCTTTGTGTATGCAGGTGATAGAAACCACGGGGAGAAGGGCCGGCCGTGTCGGTGGGCGGCCACGTAAGCGGCTGGCCGGCAGCGCCCGGCGGCAGCGGCGCCAGTAGTCTTGTTGTATGACCCGGTATAAGGCATGGCCTAGCATGAAGTATGTAGGCCAGGCGCTAGGCGCCAGCGTGCCATGAAGTATTTACCCACTTGCTTGGCCCGTCTTCCGGCCAGAAGCGCCAGCCCAGCGTATGCTGGCGGCCAGAAGCGCCAGGCGCGGCGCTGCTAACTGTGCGCCAGCGCCACATGACCAGCGCTTCGAGCGCCGGCCAGCGGCGTCCCATGACCGAGGCTTCGTCGTGTGCTTCCGGCGTCGGACTTTGTAGCTTTTGACCTTTATTTGCGATCTTCCACTATGTATCGACTCTATTCGTCTTCTTTGCGGTTTCGATGTAGTCCGGGAAGATCGCAGCGTTCGAGTCGATCAACTTCGCCGCGGCGTGAATGCCGCCCTCCTTCTTTGGTGGTGCGCGTCATCATATTCGTACATATATGCGTTGTATCCAAAACGTTCTCCTTTGTGAGGCGGTGGGAAAAGCGAATTCTCCTTGAGGGAGGGCGGCTTGATGTACTCTCGTTATGACCAGCCGTTCTCCTTTGGCGGAAGCGATTGGGAAGAGATTCTCCTTCGTGGGGATCAGCAGCTTCAAGATTGGTTTTGCTTGGTCATCACCCGTCTCGATATCTTTAGCGGGGCGATTTCATACGTACCCTTACTCGTAGAGCGGAATATATTGCGCTTGGTTTCTGCGACTATATTTATCGTTCTCGGGTGTCGATCTGGATAAAATCGTCATACCCGATTATAAGGTGTGACTTCGATCTATGAAAGATGAATTCAGCGCTTTCACTAGCGAATATTTTTGATTTCGATTTGACTATTCCTCGGGAACTTTTCGACTTACGCGGTTGATGGGCCATAGCGAATACTATTCCGTGTGGCGATCCCCGATTTTTATCTGCGCCTCGATTTGCGCGGTACCAGCGATGATTGAGGGCTTTATCAGGAGTTCGCACATTCTCCGGCGATTGGTGAGTGATCGCCACTTGTAAAGACACTAGCTCAGAACCTTTGCGAAAGACAGTTATTTATTCGGTTGGAATCGGATCTGACTCTTATCGAGAGTGAGAGGTGGTTGAACAAAGGCGGCGGAGGCCTTGTATATTCCCGGATACCTCGTCGGCTCTCATTGACCGACCTTAGACACCATCTTTGTGACTGTGGTATGCCATGGCGTCTAGCAGAGAACATGATCATATTCATTGTGGGTTTATTACCCGGCGGCCGGTTCAGGGTTCCCAGAATCAGCGTCATCGGTCTTCACCACAGGGTTGTAGAGGACAGACCACCGCCCGTGATGAGCTCTTTGTTCTGCCTCGACTTTGAAGAATCGCCTTGCTAAATTGGGCGAGAGATGCGTCGTCAAGTCATAGATTCCGGTTGGGTTCACTTTCGTCAAGTAAGCATTGGTGGAATTACGCGACCACTACGTCCTCGGTAGATGGGATGGAGAACCGCTTGTGGTGCATTCGTGATTGATGCCACCATGTATGGCCTTCAATCGGCGTCAATCATTTCTTCACCTTATTAGAGCTTTATAATCAGTTGAATCGTTTCTCACTAAACGGCGAGTTGGGGTTGGCTTTACATGAGATGTATCGTATTTCAGGTCTACCCATGGGGAAGATGCTATATCGAGTACTTTCCCTCCAATGAGAGGTTGAAGGAACACTGCGCCCGTCGTTATAAGACTTTATGGGATCTCACTTGTCATTACTATATAGCTCTGGCAATCGAGCCTTGCGCCAAGGAAATGTGGTGAGTGCAGGCGATTCGCCGATTACTTGTTCGGCATTTGGAGGACAAATCGGCGAGGAAATATGTGAACTATCACCTTCACTCCCGAAGGTTAATGAACTGATCGAAGTCAAGGCTAACTCTTATATTTCGGCTTCACGCCAAAGAGGCTCGCCGGGGACCAAATTCGCGACCTTTACGTGGCATGCGGTGAAGCCTATCCGGTAGACAACTCTCCTAGCGGGCTACCTTGCAATCGGCTCAAGAAGTGTGTGGTTCCATATCAATCGATGGCATTACCTGGAGGTCCTTTACTGCGGTTCAGCTCGCCCACAGAAGGAACTCTCTCTCCTCCGGTGATGGTGGCTAATATTCCGCAGTGGATTGCGGCATATAGTTGGCGTTTACTTCGAGAAAGGCGAGCCGTCCTCCGCGTATCCCTTACGTTGGTAGAGCTCCCGTATACCTATTTGATGGCACGGTTGGTCCTCCATCGTCGACATGATGTATGTGGCAGGTGCTCCACAGTTATCTACTCCTTTCTTGCGGTTGGTAGAGGTTGCGGATGGAAGGCGTGGTTTCAGAGATCAAAAGAATCTGTTGATTCACAAAGGGTGGATCTTTTCGGATGTTTTCTCGATTCTCTGGTCAATATGGTGAGTCCTTGGTTGGCGAGGAGTGCCAGAACACAGTGGACTTCACTTGACATTGGGCTGTTTCAAGCGGCTAGTGAATATTAGGCGGGGTATCTCACTTTAGAGTAAAGGAGGAATGCTTCGTGAGCCTTATTTTCCACAATCGTTTTGCTTGATTCCGGTTCATTTAACTTTATGTTGGGAACCGAACCGACGACTCGGACTTCGAGGTGGACTTGTGGATGGCCTTGAGCATGGTTGTGGGCGTCATGGGATGTACGGTGCTGATTCGGTCTCATTGGACCGTCGACTAGAGTCGACATTCCTTCATTGTAGTTGGCTATTAGTAGCTAGAGAGCGGTCCACTGAGCCATCTCCGGTGGTAGCGAAGCATCGTTCGCGAGCATTTCGAACACTCAAGATGCGGTGAAGTTCGGAGGAAGCCCGACAATCTCATCCACCGATTGAGGTGAGGGAATTCCACGACTCAGTCTTTGGGACTTTAGAAGGACCAGCGCATCTTTGCGAACTCTCGGTACTCTCTTTTTCCCTTCGTTTTCTTATCCTCTCTATTGGGTTTCTCATTCAACGAATTTTCGGAAAAAGCTGTGAAGAAGAAAGAATTTCAACCCTCTCAAGGGTTAAGCGAAGAGGTTAGCCCATAAGAATCGGCGTGAATCCTCGGTCCTTGATATAGACTTGACCGTGTAATGATGACGGAGGTAACAATTAGTGTGTAACACGAAATTTTCGACTTTTGGAAGTGACATTTTTCATTTGCATGCGGGGGGTTTTAGGGATTATGATCACGGCTTTGATTTTCCTCCCACAATTCTGGCGAGCAGTTACGCTCATCTTGAGCAAGTTTACTCAACAAATGTATGGAGCTATGGCGGAGGAGGTAGATGTAGGACTGATCCGTGGACCCAGTACATCTAACATCGATAATTCCTCTTACGGGTGGCGAATGCGAGAATGGAATGACTTCGGGTTTGTACCCCACTAATTGCCTCTTTGCTTTTTGTTCTTTTAGAGTGCGGAGATAAATGCACAAGCGAGACTAGGCCGACTAACCACTGGTAGGAGGTAAGTAACTTTACCTGTTAGTCTTAATTGCATTCGTTTTCCTAATGCCTTCTTTTTCGAGACTTCTCAATGGAGGATCTCTGGCATGCAATTTGGTTTATCTGAGTACTTCCATGGATGACACATTACGCGCTTGGTCACAAAGGACGACTGTGGGTGAAGATTTGAAACTACCATCCAGAAGAAGGTATGAATTTTCTCTTGGTTAATTATAGGACCGAGCGTTTGGATACCACTATAATTAAAAGTGAGAGCATTCCATTTGTGCGTGGCGGGTACCCCTCTTTCGGTCGCTTTCGAATCGGCTACCACGGCGACCGTTGAGATAGATGAGCGCAGCTGAGGGCTCGGTAGCGGTTGGCGACATCCCGGCGATAGATCGCCTCGGTAGACTTCGCTAGCCTCTGAAGCTACAGAAGGCGGGTAAAGTCTTTTAGCCAAATAAGCTTTTGCTCATTTTTACTAAGAATCCTAAGTCCTCTCTTCTTACGTGCGAGCACATCTCGACTCCATGATCACGGTGAGGCGTTGATCTTTGGATGAAGATCCATCCCATCTTATTATCTGTTTGGAAATCCGCTCGTTCTTTCCTTTGGTGAACAACTTGTGATCGAAAAGGTCCTTCATGGCAGACTTTCTCTTCATCGATTCAGACCTTGCTTGATCCCGGATGGCTTTGATCACGGGATATGGGTTACAGTAGCTCGAGGCCATTGTTGATGACCTGCCCATCTGGAGGGAAGCTTGACTGCCAAGAGCTGCGGGCGGTGGGGCTTCCTCATACATAGCGCTCATCACAGGCTTCGTTTAGAGGCATGGCGATGCTCGTGTTTTCTTGGGCTCGAAGTCCAAATCTGAGAACCCCGATCAGCTTCGAGCTGTTGTTGCTGAGACATATTCTTCCTTAAGCCACATCCAGACTGATATTGTGGCGAGTGCGGAGAGGATAATACTGCTCAGGGGAGAGCTCCATGCTGAGGAAGATAAGATGAGCGGTTTGGAGCTGGCCAAGGCCAACAAGGAAGAAGCCCTCACCGTTGCGTCTAGGGAGCTCGATCTGTCGAAGCAGAAACTGGCTGAGCTCGAGGAGGCAACCATGAAGACACTGAACACCGATGAGGAGTCCTTGAGCGAGTTGCGGGGAAGAACTCCACCAGGCTTACAATGGTGAAGTGTCTCAGCTCGAACAACAAATCCTTTGTCATAGACTTGATGTTTAAACAGTTGTAGCTCCTTTTATATTTGCTTCAAATGAATAAGATCCATCCCTTTCATTGTTTATTATGATTCTTTTACCCGTCGAAATAATTAACCATAATACTTATAGGATTTTGGCAAACCCTCGCCATCAGCGGGTTTGATTAGCCTTTACCAACCACCATTTGAGTTGGGCTGGCGTCGCGGATTATCGGGATCCGTTCCGCGTGTTGTGCTAAAAAGAATGAAACTCTTCTAGACTTGTTGCTATGATATTGAATACATAGGCCATTACTCTTTTACGGGCGAGACCACCCGACAGCGCGTGTTACGCGTGACTCATCCCTTCTTAGGCTTGGGATGAAATACCGAGAATCAAACTCACGGTGTCTTCTTCAATCGGAAAAAGACTAAACCCGACAGCGTGTGGCGTTGGCTTTATCCCTTCTTAGGCTTGGGATAAAATACCCGAGTCGAACTCGGTGTCTTCTTCAATCGGAAAAGACTAAGCCGCTTAGCGTGTGGCGTTGGCTTTAGGGTTATTAGCCAACCCCGACCCTCAGCGGGTTTGATGAGCCTTTACCAACTACCGTTTGAGTTGGGCTAGCGTGTAGATTATCGGATCCGTTCGCACATGGCGTTGTGCTAAAGAATGAGACTCTCTTAGACTTAATGCTACGATGTTGAATCGTGAAGCCGTCTTTTTCGGGAAGACTAACGGTGGCGTGTTAAGTTGGCTTTATCCTTCTTAGGCCGGGGATAAAATACCCCAGTCGAACTGTCTTCTTCAATGGGAGAAAAGACTAAGCGGCTTAGCGTGTGAGGCGTTGGCTTTATCCCTTCTTAGGCTTGAGATAAATCCAGTCGAACTCTGGTGTCTTCTTCAATGGGGAAAAGACTAGCAAACGCGTGTGGCGTTGGCTTTATCCCTTCTTAGGCTTGGGATAAAATGCCCCGAATCGAACTACGGTGTCTTCTTCAATGGGAGAAAAGACTAAGCGACAGCGTGTGGCGTTGGCTTTATCCCTTCTTAGGCTTAGGATAAAATGCCCAAGATGAATCTTGGTGTCTTCTTTGGAGAATGACTAAACCCGGCAGCGTGTGAGGCGTTGGCTTTATCCCTTCTTAGGCCGGGATAAAATGCCCAGATGAATCTTGGTGTCTTCTTTTAATGGGGAGAATGGCTGAACCGAATAAGATTGATTGAGGTGGGAAAGAGGAAGAGTGTGTTCTATTTCCCGGGATGAGGCTAACGGCCGATTCCTTACCGTAGGAATCGAAAAAAGACTTCGAGCGAACCGGTCGGACAACCTGAGTACGAAAATCTGGCGCATACCTTGGTCGGCGCTACCTAGGAAGAGCGGGACTAGAGTGGGATCTCACTCGAGAACCGAAAGCTTCGAGGTGACCAGGCGGACAACACAGTTTGAAAATCTTGGCGATACCGATCGGCTACCTAAGATAAGTTCGGTGCCTACCGGTCGGGCCAAAGAAGGGTGGAACTAAGAGTGGGATCTCCACTCCGAGAACGAAAAGAGACTTCGGGTGCCGATTCGGACAACGGCGAAAATCTGGCATACCTTCCGGTCGGTAGCTACCTAGGATGAAGATGGAACTAAGAGTGGGATCTCCACTCAGGAACGAAGAGACTGGGTGACCTTGGTCGGACAACTGGTGCGAAAATCCCGGCGCATACCTTGATCGGCTACCTAGGATGAAGATGGAACTAAGAGTGGGATCTCCACTCAGAGAACGAAAAGCTTCGGGTGACCTTCGGACAACTGATGCGAAAATCCGGCATACCTTGATCGGCGCTACCTAGGATGAAGATGGAACTAAGAGTGGGATCTCCACTCCGAGAACGAAGAGACTTCGGTGACCTTGATCCGGACAACACAGTGCGAAAATCCGGCCTTACCTTGAGTCGGTAGCTACCTAGGATGAAGATGGAACTAAGAGTGGGATCTCCACTCAGAGACCGAAAGACTCAGGTGACCTTGTTCGGACAACACGATGCGAAAATCGGCGCATACCTTCCGGTCGGCTACCTAGGATGAAGATGGAACTAAGAGTGGGATCTCCACTCAGAGAACCGAAGAGACTTCGGTGACCTTGGTCGGACAACACAGTCACGAAAATCGGCGCATACCTTGATCCGGCTACCTAGGATGGCGATGGAAAGAACCCCTCAGTTTATCACGAAAGGGGTCTTGCGGCTTGGAGAGGAAGAATTTTATATTCTATCTCCGTAAAAGGGATTTGATTGGGCCTCTTGTTCATAGAAGGAATCAAGAGGGATTTTGGTAATACCCGAGAAAATTTGTAGACCTACGTCAAGGAATTTGATCGGTGGGGAAATTATGATGGAGGACAAATCTAGGGTTATCCTCAAGAAAAGTGGGTGAAACATCCCAGAACTTCCGTCGAAGCGGGTTATCTGAAGATACTAAGGGTAGTATTTCTTGAGAACTTCCCATTATCGGCATTAATTGCGGTCGCCATTTTGGGTAATTAGGCGATATGCACCATTGGAGTAGACCGTTTCTATTACAAGCGGACCCTCCCATTTAGGTTGAATTTACCTTTCTTTTTGGAAGTGAGGATTATGGTGCGTCGGCGGCGAGGACCAAATCTCCTTCTCTAAAGGTTCTCTGTCGAACTTTCTTGTTGAAAGCCCTCGACATCCTAGCTTGGTAGAACTCAATGCATTGTTGAGCCTCGGGCGCTTCATCTAACATCTCAAGCTCTTGAGGCGTTTTGATGTTGTTCTTGATCGTCATCTGTTGAAAGGCGTCTTGAAGTGGCGAGATCTGAATTTCCAACGGAGAAGCGCCGCAGTAAACCGAGTGCGGGGTCTCCGGTTGGCGTCGTCTGTCGTGCGATCGCGCCCGAAGTGCTTCTCGAGTTTATCCCGGTCTGGCTTGTTACTCTTCACAAGCTTGGCCAATTTTGATAATCGTCTTGTTGAATGCTTGGCTAATCCATTTCTTCTTTGGATTATAAGGCATTGTGAGACATCTTGTATCTTGAATTTCATAAAACGATGAAGGAATTGGCGATAAATTGGGGACCATTATCATGCACGATCCGTCTCGGGACACCATGTCGATAAATGACATGGTGTTTGATAAATTGGCGGCATTTTCGCCTGACTTCTTTTAGCGGGTTATACGCCCACTTGGAGAATGTCGGTGTCGCTAGAATAAACCGATCGCCTTTGACCGGCGGAGGAAAAATGGGACCTCGGCGTCCATTCCCCATGTCTCGAATGGCGGGATGTGGCGAGAAGGATGCAAGCTGCTTTCGGGTGGTGCATATAATTAGCGTGAATGACAGCGTGGCATTTCGGCGTGCTGGTAGCGTCATTAATCATTGTTGGCGGTAGCCCATTCTCGATTCGATCGTAGAGCTTGGGACGGTGGTGTGCACCACATTCACCTTCGTGTGCTTCCGAAGGACCTCTCACCCTCTTTGTTTGAGAGGCATCGAACAAAGACCATCGTACCCTCGGCGATATAGCGTCGGGTTTTGAGTGTCATAAAGAATCTTGGAGCTCTTAGGGGATTGACTCTCTCTCCCTGCCATGTAAGACATAGTCGATGATAGGAAAGCGCCAATCTCGGGGCTCCAACTTGGTTTGGGTTGCATGTACTTCTTTGGTAACTAGCCCTTTATCTTCTTGTGCCTCATCGTTATAATGGTACGAAGAGTTGGTGAGTCTGACCGTAACTAGTTGCTTTCGGTCACGGAAGGTTGTGCTAGCGACACATTCGCCGGATGCATCCATAAAGCGTTTTGGGTAGGGATATATTCGATGAAAAACTCTTGAATGAGTACGCTATTTCAAGACTATCGATGATAGGGGATTAGATCGGTTCGACCGTAGTCACGAACTGCTTAACTATCAATTGCGAATCGCCGTGCGGCTTGAGATATTGACCCCGGCTCCTTGGCGAAACTAAGTCCAATAAGTAGCGTTGTATTGACTACGTTATTGGAGCAAGGGTTGGTGAGTGAATAACGCGGGGCATGACATGATTCCCGGAAATCAAGACAACTCCGACTCGGTGAGATTTTAGAACATCAGGGGAATTTTCGCCACATTGGTGGCCGAGCTCCATCAAAATACAATCGCCATATTTGTTGGTGCGATGTAGTGTTAACCGTGGACTTCATCAGGAAGATCATCATATAGCTCAAGCTGCGTCCGTTGTGGTGACCAAAGATCTAAATCGCTTGTCCTTTGGCCGACTTGTTTGAAATACAAGTCATATTGGGACAAGAGCAAGGCCCATTTAACCAGCGCCAACTCATTGAAATTTGGGTCATAAATATTGGGACGGTTCGTTAGAAATAACATAAATCGTTTGTCAGGACTAAATAGTGTCGCATCTTCGAATCGCGAACACTAATGCAAGAGCGCTTCTTCGACCATTGGATATCGAGACTTCGGACCGACTAATGTTGACTCGGATAATACTACGTGCGTGACGCTATAAATGCGTCTTGCTTGAGTAAAGCAACGAGTGATCCGTTGCCTTGGCGTAGATCAAAAGCGGTTTTCGGACCGCGGTGCACAAGAACGAGGAGGTTTAGCGAGATAACTTGATCTCTTGAATGCCTTACGGCGGCGTCGTCCAAATATATGACCGCCCTTCTTGTTCAACTTTGAGAGCGGTTGGCACTTCCCGATAGGTTCGATATGAGCGTCGGATGTCGCCAATGCGCCCTTGTAACCGAGTTCTCTCAGTTTCCGGAGGTTGCAACTCTTGAATCGCCTTCACTTTGTCGGGATCGGCGTGGATTCCTTTGTCGGTGGCGACAAAGCCAGGAACTTGCCACGGACATCGAAGGATTTGGCGGGGTTCATCTTTAGGCGATGAGTCGCATGAGTTGAATACCGTTCTAAGATCTTTGATGTGATCTCCTTTGTCCGGCTTTCCGCGACCAAATCGTCGGCGTAGCATTCGACCGTTTTCGAAGATGATCTGGAAAATCTCCGTCATTGCTCTACGGTATGTTCTTGCGGCATTTTTGAGGCGAGCGGCATGACCGTGTAGCAATATATGCCGATGGGCGTTACGAGCGGCGTGTGTTTGGCGTCATCGGGGTGCATCTTGATTTGATTATACCGAAAAGCCATCCATAAGGACATTCTTTCAAATCCGCGTGTTGTCAACTATGACATCGGTGATTGGAAGAGAAAGTCATCTTCGGGCAAGCGGCGTTGAGGTCTCTGTAGTGACCACGGATCCTAATCGACCCATTCTTCTTCATGGCCAGGGACTATATTAGCCACCCAATCCGGATGTTGAATTTCCTCGATGAATCCGATTCTATGAGTTTCTTCACTTAGTCAACAATTGCCTCCAATATTTGTGGGCGAAACCGTCTTCTTTGTTGCTTGGCGGGTTTGACATCGCCTTGATGTTGGCGATGTGTTGCCACATTAGGGTCGAGTCATGTCCTCGTAACTCGGGCGAATACATGATATACTCACGATTAGGGCAATCAACTCTTCCTTTTCTTCCAAGGTATTGGCGATGTTTATGAGTTTAGGATGCTCTTCATCCCCATATTAACTGGACTACCTCATCCTTAGTGGGGGTTCTCTTTGTTGAACCTATCCCCAAATGCTCTTGGAGTTGATGGATCCATGGGTCTTCCCATGTTGGCATGTCTTCATCACTCTCAGCGATAGCAGGATCGGCGTAGCCATATTTGACATTAAAGCCTTGAAAGCTTCTCAGAAGTGGTGTCAGAATCCCAAGAGAAGAGTCGGGGCAGATGTCGTCTCCCTCATAGGGTGGATTATTATCAATACGAGCATTCATCTTAGAGGAGGATTAGTATCCCAATCCCCTTCTAAATGCATAGTAATTATCGGCTTCCTTTTTGGGACATATCGGGAGGACTCTGGGACCTAAGCCAAACATAGACCTTCTCCTTGTGTCAAGTTGTACCCCATCTCTTCATGATACCCGGTGTTTTGGACTATATCGAATGTGTGGAGGATAGGTCCATTAGTCTTCATTCGTTTTGAAAGAAGTGATTATTTGGAGCTGCATCTCCTTTTAGTAAACCAAGTCTTTTCACTACTTGATCTTAGGTGGGATGGCAGTCTTTGTCCCAAAGGAGTCTGAGCTGCTTTGTGTAAAGCAAGATGGCCGAGTTGGCGAGTGCAACTTCGGATCATTGTATAAACTGTTATCACATCATTCAAAGATAAAGGGTACTCTAAATCGTCATTTATTGATTCATCGGCAATTTGCCAATTACAATGTTCATCGGCGATTCTTCATCGTCAAGATTGATTACAAGGGTACAATGTCATTTAAAACAAAACCTCCACTATAACCAAGCCGGTTTGGTGTCGGCTTCTTCAGCTGTCCGTGCCTTGGGCGATGATTGATTTGGACTCATTACAGTAGAGGAGAATCGTGAAATAATTCTCCATCCAAGCGGTTGTTTGTCGCGACCACCGTCTTGACCTCATTATTAGTGTCTACATATTTGAGACGATGAAGTAGATGGGACTATAACATATTGTGGATCAAAGTCGACCCAACAATAAGTTATAGGAAGTCTGCGTCAATCACATAGCGGTGACTTGGACTTTAAGTCCCCATTTGGCACTTTATCGGATCTTACCAGCGGTAGAGACCGGTGTTAAATCCATAAATCATTGTGACTTTGTCGGCCTTGATTCTTGAGAATTCAAGATGATACATGGCCTTGAGGCATGATGCTCCTGTGGAACCGGATCGACTTGGATCGGTTAACCACTAAACCAATATACCGTGAAGTATAGCGGCCTATCGTGTTTGGAATTCCTCGTCGCATATCCTCCTTTGTAAAAGTGATCGCGGAAGTGTTTAGCGAGGTTGCATTCTTTGGGCCGACTCTTACGGACTCGGCCTAATCTGGGTGAGAAGACTTGAATCGTGAGGGCTTCTTGAAGAGCTTCTCTCGTCTCTTTTGATAAGCGCTGACAACTCATAGAAGTGATCCTTGCGGGGATATTGGCTAATTGGGCCATGGCGTGAAGCGGTATGGAGTTCGAAGTTCGGTTTATCTCTTCAATCGGGCGGCGAATCGAGGCTGGGGAGTTGAACTTCATCTGGTTTGGCTTGCTTCTTTGGCGACCACTGGCATTGCGCTTTCTGCGATGCGGTGGGGGATTTGTTGGTACCCCAGCTCGAGGCGTCTTGGCATTAGAATCGGGGACTTACGGGTACTTGTATTTGTACTCGTGTCCACTCACGGTGGCGTGGGCTTGAGGTTCCCCGCCGGACATTTGGTACCACTGTTCATCGTCTCCCTCGAGTGCGGAGTAGCATGGCATGCCTTTCCCTACGCCCGGCTTTTCTTCAGCGAAGAAGAGGCTACCATTGCTCATCTTCAAGTAGGTGGGTGGACCCACAAGACTTAGCCATTGAGGGTTGTATCGATACAAGTCCTTTACGGCGTTGCTTGTGTGAGTGCGTCATTCACCGTCTTCAACTGCGACTTTGACCAGCGGTTCGGGTTCAAACCATGTCAGGCACCGACCGAAGCTTATGGACACGCATTGCTCGACCTTCTTTTCTTTGGGCGGCTTCATAGTGATGACCCTACGTCAATTAAAGCACGGATTTTGTCCTTAAAAGCGAGTTTAGTGGGGTGATGAAGCGCCTATAGTGCGCCACGGTATCTTGGGTCATTAGTCTTCATTGCCTCCTCTTGATTACGAATCGGAGGGAGCTTGATCTTGTTATTTTCCACAAGATATTTGAAAGACCGGGAATCTGTCGTCCCTAAAGGAATAGGACTTGAATCGCGGCTCGAGGGCCTTGTTTTGTGGCCCGAGGTTGCCCGTTGATTGTGGCATTGCGGCGCCCGTTCTTCTTCTTTTGCTTGCTGGGGTTGGAGTTGAAATGTTTGGTTACAACCGTTGTCTTAGGCGCTCTTTCCCTTTGCGCGTGGGACAAAGTGCAGCAGGAGCTTCCGTTGTCGGTGGCCTCTTTCGCCTTTTTCCTCTTGAGGAACCTTTCGGCTTGCTCTCCACGAACCTTCAAGTCCTTCCGTTATCGATGGTCTTTGTACCCATTGCTTCAAGCACATCTATCGATAAGTTCTTGTGGCGAGTTTGGAGGATGAACTCCTGTTATTGGATCAACCGGTTCATTGCCTTGTTAGAATCGTTTGACAAAGATATCCGCGGTTTCTCCGTCTTTACGCTTCGTCGAGCAATGTCGATCGATACCTCGGTATCGTCATCAAAATTGGTAAGGAAGCTAGACTCCATGTCGTCCCGGTGTGAATGCTCCCGGCGAGGCGGTACCATTGAAGGCAGCCCACGAAGGGTGCCAGCGAATGACCGAACCATCGGGGGTTCGTTGCGAGAAATAACTCCGAGGTGTGACTTGAAATAAATCAAGTCTTTGCGTCGGGGAACCCTTCCGTCAAATGGTGTGAAGTTTATTAAGTTAAACCGGCCAGTGGATTGATTCCCATTCCCTCGGGTATGGGCAAGGAATACTGTCTTCTTTACTTCTTGGCGGAAATCAATGAATTGATTTTGCTCTCCAAATCTTTGATCTTCTCGCTTTCACGAGCAACAACATCTATGTTTTGCCCGGTTGCGGGGTTGAGGGTTATCATCTTCTTGTGCTTCCTCGATCGAATCGCTATCATCTTCATCGGCGTTGGCGCTGACTTCGATTCACCTTGATGTTTTGTCGGGGCTTGGATCATTGGTCGTGCATTTCTCTCATCGTGCATGGCCAACTCCATTTCTAACGAAGTTTTCCGTTGTTTATTCAGCGCCGTCTAGCATTTTGGCCACTTGATGCATGCGATCATAAAGCGTTTCTTAGGGGCTCCCTTAAGCTAGATCTGATATGATCGGATCACGATGCGAACCAATATCGGCATCATCCTCAGCGGGTATCCCGAAGTTTATCATGTCACGGACCGTCCGGATAGTCGGACCATAAGCGAGTTAGCCGTTGCGATCGCTGGGAATAGCCGTGGCGATGGTTCTTCTTTGGTCATATTATTAGTGACCTCGGCAACTCACCCTCTCGGGAGGTCATCCTTTCTTGAATCGCCTTGACCTAGGTCCGGCATCTCGTGGTGAGTCTGGAAGCCGACACCCTTTACGGAGCTTCTTGATGGCAATTGCACTCAGAGCATCGTCTTAATGAGCTTGGAGCACAAGCATGGTAGCGTCAATTTGGGAATCGCCGAGATTTTCTCGTGCCGCGGTAGTGACTCATCGGTGTGTTATGCAGAACAGCTTTACCGTGTCGGCGTGATCTCGGGTATAACGTCCTCATCGTCGGATAAGCGTCTCCCAGAGGGCGGGTCAATCCATCGAAACTTCGAAAGTGACTTCGCCTAGACTTCGCCCGATGTGGGCGCGAAGTCTCGGCGGACTCGGACTTCGATTTTCAATCCGATAGGAGAGTGCAGGAATCTTCTTGTCCTTGTTGGAGCAGGTGCGACCTCACGCATGAGGAGTGACGTGATTCTCTCAGAGGACGAGGCGATCCTTGATAGTGGTTTGGTGGTGGTGGCGGAGTTGGCTTCACCAGCGGTTGATCTGAGCATGCTGACTTTGAGGTGTCGTCAATCTTGGACCTTGGCGTTGGATGCGCAGCGCTGTGTATCCTTCGGTTTAGGTCTTAGAGGCGAGGAGTGTAGCAGGCGAGGTTGGGGCACCATTAGACTTGGGCCTCAAACACGGCGATGCGTTGGTGGCTTCTTTGCCACTTCCTTCTTTAACTCACGAGCTTCTTTGCACAAAGCTTCGGCGCTTATCAAGGAGTCTTGGCGCTTCGGATCGCTCACGAAGTGTGGGCGGTTCCGTTTGACCGGGACCCACTTCGTCGGTTGGCGGCTTGGATAAGGTCGATCACGAGGTGAAACCTCTGCGTGAGTTGGATCTTAGATCCGGCTTAGTGCGGACCCCATCCATGGATTGCATGGCCTTGCAAGCTTAGCCATGCTTTGTCGTCGCCTTTGGCGGCTTCGCTTAGGCTTGTCGTCGTTCATCTCGGGCACCATCTGGACTTGAGCCGAAGGGGATTTCTCGCTACTGGCGTGAGGTTGGACCAGATCACGGGCTCTCGTCGAGGAGGCCGCGGGTTCTCCTTGCGGCGGAGACCTTCTTTGGGCGGGGGCTCTTGAATCGGAGGAGGGTGAGGATAGGTACTCCTCGAACTTCTCACGGTCGAACTTCGAACTTCGACCTCTTCTTCCAGGGATAGGGATCAGCGGTTGCGGACAGCGACCTCCGATCAGGCGGGTGGCTCCCAGTAATGCGCCCGGCTTGTTGCGGTAAAAGTTGGGATGATTGTCATTGATTTGAATTTGCTTACACTTCTTTGGCCTACAACAAATTCAAAAGAAATGCCTTTTATTTTAAGGCTTACAATGAAAATCAAAAGATTACAACTTTTATCCTTGAACAAACCACGAGGATCTGTTATATGAGGTCACCAGCTTGCGTCGGAGTTCTTTGTCTTGGGGGGACTTTTGTGTCCAGTGGACCACGGCGCAATTCAATCGGTAGAGACCGGGTTACGGAACTACTGAGATGTAAAGGGGCTCGTTTCGCGAAACAAAGCTGCACGGGGGATCACACTCACGAAGGAGAGATGGCCGGGGATCACACTCACGAAGGAGAGAAGGATGGGCGGGTGTGAGATCTACTAGGAGAAATCCAGGCTATCCACGAGGTTAAGGCGAAGCTTAACCTAGAGGGTATCTGTAGTTCGACCGAATTGGTTACCTTTAAGCTTGTAGATCTGGTCGTTAGCGTACTCATTCTTTCGGGACCGTCGCGCCGATTACTCGTGAGATCTAAGAATTCTTGAAGTCCGAGCTCTTCCAAATCCTCAAAATCCAACCTCAGGAGCCTCGAAATCCCAGGCCGACCCAGAAGAGGCGACACCCCCATCAACAAGACCCCCTATTTATACAAAAGGGGGTGTGGCTTCGACCACTTGGTAGAGCCACCTCGACCCAGTTGGTAGAGGTGGCTCCGACCCATGGTGGCCACTTGGTAGAGGGCACCTCCCAAGTTGGTAAGGGTGGCTCGGCCATGGTGTGGCTACCCTGACCACTTGGCCGGAGCACCCTCGTAGGTTAGCAGTGGCTTTCATTCGTGGCCGAAACCACTGAAGCACTTGGCTGAGGGGAGTGCTTCGCCAAGTTGGCAGTAGTTCGTTCGCCGTTCCATGGTTTTTCTCGGTCTCTCGGGTTTAGGCCCTACCTATTGACTCTTGGCCTTCTCGGACTTAGGTTCCGTGCGTATTTGGTTCGGGACTAACTCTTGGTTTGTTCGGTTCGCGGTCCGGGATCCGATCGTCTATTCAAGTCGGTTTAAAGCAGTGCTTGTGGCCGTAGGTTCGCCGTCGAGTTGGCGTCTTAACGATTCTCGTCCGTATCATTCGATGGGTTGTCGTCGCCCGACTCACAATCACGAGTTGGTTTGGGGGATCTTATAGAGTATTTTCCAGCGCCTACGAAGGCCAACCCACGATAAACCGTGGGTTAAATGGTGGGCATCGGTTATGCCCACTAACCCGTTCCTGTTACAGCATGATGGTTACATGCTTAAAGCCCAATAAATAGCCGTGAGCAGCTATTGGAAGGGACTTTTGAACTTTGGAAAACCCGCCTTGCGGCGCCAAGAGAGATTGAGTTCTTCATCAATCATCAACAACCTTGTCTTGTCGTCAGCAGCGGATCTCTCGTGAGCATTGAGTGAAGCCTTCTTTGCGCCAAGAACCCATACAAAGAGAAGTCAAATCAATCTTCTCTTCCTGCATGTCGAGAAGTGTGATTGTAATCTTTTTTCAAAGTCAATCAAACAAAACTTTTCGACTCTACATGGGGTGGACTATGAATATTGTAAGTAGGTCAGCGAGTCATTTTGTGAGGCTTACAATGAACATAATAGCGGTCGAAAATGGGTGCATTACAGTGCTTACAATGAACATAATAAGTAGATCGCGAATTGCGCCCACATTAGAACACAATGAACATAATAAGTAGGTCGAAGGCGAATTGACCTAGTAGGAACAATGAACATAATAAGTAGGTCGAAGATGAATTGGCCTGTGGGGACTTGTCTCCACATCGGTCCGTTTATTTGGGGGGCATTTGGGTCCGCCCTCGGCCCCGAGTCGGGGCGTAAGGCCCGCCTTACGTCCGGATCTTCGTTTGTGATTCTTTTGGTAAGGTGATCTTCATTGGGGTGTGGAGCTAGCACGAGTCGGTTCCCAGGGCGGCGACTCCATGGAAGGCGACCGCGTAGGTACCTAGAGGACTTCTGCGTGGCGAGGTCTTTTGGCAAAGCCGATCTCGTTTGAGGCAAAGAGCAAGCTGGCCAGGCTCCCGTAGGGCGGCGACTCCGTGGAGGCGGCCCGCGTAGGTCAGTCCACAGGACTACGTGGTGCCTAGGTCTTTTGGCGGGGCGATCATTTGAGGCAAAGAGCAAGCTGGCGGCTCCGTGGGAGGCGGCGACTCCGTGGAGGGCGATGCGCGTGGGTGGGTGCTGAAAACCACGTGGTGCCTAGGTCTTTTCGGCCAGGGCGATCTGTTTGAGGCAAAGAGCAAGCTGGCCGGCTCCCATGGGGCGGCGACTCCATGGAGGACGACAAGCGTGGAGTGGTGCCTAGGACTTACGTGGTGCACAGTCTTTTTGGCCGGGGCGATCTGTTTTGAGGCAAAGAGCAAGCTGGCCGACTCCGGTAAGGCGGCGACTCCGTGGAGGGACGGCAAAGCGTAGGTTGGGTGCCTTGGACTTCACGTGGTGCCTAGGTCTTTTGGCGGGGCGATCATTTTGAGGCAAAGAGCAAGCTGAGCCGTCCAGGTGGGAGGCGGCGATTCCGTGGAGGGCGGCAGCGTAGGTGGGGTAGGACTTCGTGGTGCCTAGGTCTTACTTGGCACCGTGGCTTCGGGGTTGGTGGCGGCGCCAGTGGCCTGTTCGGCCTGTCGAGGAAGGATAATCCGATTTTCTTTGGCGAATAGGGCTCGTTCCTTAGTGGAATGGGTAAGATCACCCGTCGCGACCAAAGAGTTCCTTGACTTCGGCTAAGCGAGAAGAGTTTCTTGTTCGGTTTAGCAAGAGGGTTTCTTGACTCTACTTAGCGGGCGGGGATCGGCTTCGACCCGATCCGACTAGAAAATTACCGGCTTCGGCCCGCGTGGTCAGGGCTTTCCTAATCAGTAGCCAGTCGAGTACTTCTGACTGCGGAGGGGTTGATGGCGTTGGATTGGCCGACGGTAATTGGCGTTTCTTGCATAATTTATGACAAACAACAATAATTAGAAATCTTGAATTGTATTGGGAGGAAGAACTGAATTTACAACATTAAATTATTGAAAAACTTCCTGAGGTGCTCTATGTTCGGGGTGTTCGGAGTTTCCCGTCGACTTGAGTCGGTATGTTCGAGTGGTTCTTCGGGCGTTGTAGGGCCCCTCGATTGGGCTCAACTTGCCATGCACGGTGTCCTTGTCGAAGAGCGCTTCCTCGGCACTAGGTGTGACTTGGAACCTTCGGTCGGACTTCTGGCATTTGTAGTATCGGGCGATCCGTTGCTGATTAATGACTTGTGCGTAGGCGGTAGCCGGATCTGATCCACGAGTCGGTGTCCTCGAAGTTCGCGAATTCACCTCGTCGAAAAGTTGGAGTCGGATGGTGGGCATGCCGACCTCCCTTTAGGATTCTGCTCCGTGGGGTTAGCATGAGCGGGGTTTCTCGGTTGAACTCTTGTGGTGATCTGTATATGACCGGGATGCTCGGTAGTTCTTGACCCAATTGCCCATTGCTTGGTCGACCTTCTTCTTGAGCTTGGAGGATGCATTTATTACGCGTGCGTACGCAAGGGTGGGCTGCAGCGAACGAGCTTGATCCCCATTCTTCACAAAAATCTTGGAATCCGCTGGCGGGCGAGTCTGGTTGGCGGTGATGAATGGCGAGGGGCCGAACCGACATCTGATTGACTTCCAAGCAAAGCGGTTTCTTCAAAGCTTATCATGCTCTGCCAATTTCACCTTGGCTGGCTTCTTCACAACAAAATCACTTTGAAGTGCCTCTCATTTTGTCCGCGATGAAAGTATCTAAAATTGGTCGGCCTCAAAACCTTTTCTTTAGGCTCAGGACGAAAAGCACTGAACTCATCAACAATTTCCATCTTCTCATCATCCTTTCTTCTTTCCAATATATACATTTCCATTTGAAGTCCCCACAACCCGAAGCTAATCCTGATGGAGAGAACCCACTGACAACAACTGAGCTGGGTACCTCATTGAATGAGTAACTTTAAGAGCAGCAAAATCAAAACATTTCAAATACCCATCAATTGACACGCCATAATTCTACTCTCCGCCATTTTCAGTACCAATTTTTCCGAGACACATTGATGTTACTGTCTTATTATGACTATCCATTGTATGAATCAATCTCCTCCACGATAACATCCCAAATTTTGACACTATTACCCATGTTGCAATAAGACCACCAGAAGGTAAGAAGAGTACACTCTCAACCGGGTGTCCATG
>CM022708.1:3898300-3982971 GCA_012295165.1 Asparagus setaceus
GTTTACTTTGCTAAGAGTAGATATCTTAATTTGTAATGGTTTGTTTGTGATATCCTAATTTGTTCGGGAGTTTTCTATAATTTTAGTAATTCAAAGGAAATTGTTTGTATCCTTCAAATTTTTTCTACGTATTGTTTGTAATTTTTATATTTTTTAATAATTATTTATTATTTTATGGGTTAACTTGCAAATACAAATGATTTGAGGGGTATATAATAGTCTTGAGGGTTAATTTTGTCAATAAAAATATAAGATAACCCCATTTATGGGGGTTAAGTGCAAAAAATTAAACATTTTGGGGTTTTCTATGAGTTTCAACTTTTTGGGGTTTAGTGCTAAACCGCAAAGATGTGAGCGGTTTATTGAATTCACTCTTTAAAAAATTAAGAAGGGCTCTATGGCAAATTTTTGAATTTTTAATTATAAATTGTTATGACTTGATTAGAATTAACAAAGATTTGATTATTAGAGTTTTCTAATTTTTATGGGTAAAGTTTCTAATTATGAACATGAATAGTTTTAATTTAATAAGAATTCTTCTAAGATAGAATTAGTCATACACATGTCATGTTCTAATAGGATAGAGGGATATATAATATTTTTTATTAGGATTTAACACTTGACACGCTTTTATACATATGGTATTTTATGATGCATCTAGAAATAGTTTACCAATTTCTCTTTACTATATAAAGGAGGATGTGTAACTATAGTCGATTATAGTCAGGTGTACTACAACAAATTATGTCGAGTTTGTCTTGGCTCTCAACCTAATCTTATTAGAATTGGGCTTGGACTAAGGTTTTTGCTTTTTAATATATATGTTTTTGTTATTTTAAGTTGGACTCTGGTGAATCTTTTTTCGAGGAATTGGGCTCGACAGTGAGCCCACTTGACTCAACATTTAAATTGATCATAAAATTTTAGCAGTCACCAGAGAAATTATACAAAATAACTAAAATTTTGGAATTTGGATTCTCTTCATTATAAAAAATTAGTGAATATCACTATTTGTATCATAACAATTGATTATCTATCGACTGATTGTGATTTATTCTAAATCTAATACTTACTATAATCTCATGAATTGTATACATTCCTAATTTGCACTTAATGAAAAATTTAACCATCCATTAGTAGGGTCAGATCTAGAAATCCTATTCAGGTTGGGCACACTATAAAGCCCACAACTAATTGAAAAAATATAATATTTTTTACAATAATAAAAGTCAATAGTAAATTATGATATCAATCATGAAATATATTTATTGTAGCATCAACTAGGATAAACTTGCTAGATCCATGGACTTCCATTGAACCGGTAAGTAGTCAATCTGTCCAATCAGAATAATTAATTTCGATTACAGCATAAATTAAAATAGCTAGTGAAAGAAAGTGGTCGATGCACTCGCACCGTAAAATTAATGTTCCACAAAAGGGATAGCAACACTTGAAGATCCATGACCTGATTCAGGTGGTATTCCTTTAATGCGCCATTAATAGAATGTACATGATCCCCTAGATACTTTCTCTCTAGGTGGAATAACAAGAGAATAAATACATCTTATGTAATTAAGATTTAAATAAATCATATTAATGTTTTGTTTAAATTGAGAAATGCTAAATTTTATGAGGAAGATAAAAATACTCACGTTTTTTTATGGCTACATTGAGATTGAAGTTTATATATGCTCAGCATCAAACTTTAAATCACTGAGAGTAAAGTTTGGAGGGTGTTCAAGCCATATTTGTGGTGTAGAGGACGTCCTAGCCTTTGGAGCAGACTTGTGAGCCACTACATTTCCCATTCGACACACTATCTCAAAACTGCATAGCTCAAGCCAATCAAATTGTCTCCTTGCATTATCCACGATATGACCAAATGGGGATAATCTCTTTACATTTCCTTTGACATTAGTTATTACCTGAGTAGCATCTCCCTCGAAAATCAGGCTTCGTATGCAAATTTCAGAGCTCCTCAGAGAGCTATATATTTTTCATGCCCTGGATCCCCTTGAATGGCAAAGAATTTGGATAGTCTAGCAAAGAACTACCCTCTATGATCTCACACTACTACCTCAACTCCGGAGCCACCTTCACGATTAAAAACCGCACCATCGAAGTTAACTATCATAATCCTTGCATGCGGAGGTTTCCAAATCATTGGACCAACTATAGATGACAATACAACTCTTTATTCTTGGGTGACCTCGAAACCATGCTTATATTCCCTCACTGTTGGGATCTGGGGTCAGCCTTACATGCTAGCCGTGAGCGATATCACAGAGAGGCTTTGATATATTCCGTTTCACGAAGGAAACAAGAATAGAAAGTAAAATATCCCAACAAAGTGAGATATCTACTCTTCCTCTCAACGATACTAGGGTGAATCAAGGGAACCTACAAACAATAGTAAATACATAGCAAAGCAGTAAAGACCACGAGATTTCGTGGTTGACAAAATTGCCTACGTCCACGGGGAGGGTGAGGGAGATTTGACTATAAAGAATACCGACGACTTGTACAATCCACAAGCTCGTCCCAAAGAAAAAAGCTTTGATTTTTACCCAAGAAATTGACCTCTCTCTTGTAAAATCCTCCAAGCTCTCTCTTTTCTCTCTTTTCTCCACACAAATAACCCTAGGTTTTAGTCCTTTATTTATAGGAAATAAAGAACTATATCCTTTAAATTTGTCCGATGTGGGACTAAACTAATTTGTTTTTTATAGGGTTGCTCACGAGAACGGGTTCTACAGCAGCGTCAGGTAACCCCGTTCACAATTCTCCACCTCGTACATTATTTGATAAACCTCAAATTTTGGGCCGAACACCGAAGAACACCGCGAACATCACTAGAGATCTCCATCGGCCAAATCGGGCCAATCCAGTGCGCCACTATCTGCGGTACGCCTCATTACCCTCCAGGGATCAAGCTAGCAGTAGTTACGCACTTATTCTCCATATAGTCTCCACCTCACCCCATCACCACCCGAAGAGCCATGCCCTCTTGGGCGGATCAACAGGTTGATATGAAGCAAGTCCAAGCAATGCTTAAACTTGCTACACATGACCACCTTAGTTAACATGCGGGATTCTCATTCGTGTGTACCTTCATGAGAGAAATATCGCCTTCCTCTATGACATCTGCATGCGAAATGATACGACATCGATATGCTTGAATGCGAGCATGATGAACTTGATTCTTAGCCAAGTGAATTGCACTCATTTGTCGCACCACAAGTTCACGTTCTCTGCTCAATCCCCAAATCATCTAGAAGACCCCACAACCACAATGCTTCCTTCACTCCCTCTGTCATGGCCATGTACTCGGCCTCTATAGTAGAAAGTGCCACTGTAGCACGCAACATCGATCGCCAACTAACCGAGCCCCATGTATCCGAATACATAACCCGGTAGTAGATCGCCGTCTATCTAGATCGCCGCATAATCGAGTCCACAAACCCATCAATCGACATGTTTCTCCACCAAAATCTGGACCGTATCAGCGGTACCCTTTAAGTACCTCGGGACCCACTTCCTTTGCTTCCGGTCGTCTTTCCGGATTAAGCCATGAATCTCGCGACCCTGCTGACCGCTTTGTGAAATATCTGGCGTGTACACACCATTCGCGTACATTAAGGCGCCATTTGCACTAGCATAGGGAACCGCGCTCCATGTGCCTTCTCTTCATTTGTAGTAGGAGATTGTTTACGAGAAAGCCTAAAGTGTGGAGCCAATGGAGTCACCACCGACTTAGCACTTTGCATCCCGAACCTCGCGATCACCCGCTCTATGTAGCCGCCGACTTAAGAACAATCGCGGTTCACCGCTCTCTTCTAATTTCCATACCGGTATTTTCCTAGCGGCCATGTCCTTCATCTCAAACTCTTCACCAAGTTGAGATTTGACCTATCTATCTCCACCACGCTCTTAGAAGCAATAAGCATGTCATCCACATACAAAGGAGATAGATATAATTACCTCCACGAAGCTTACGGATGTAAGCGCAATAATCATAGTAAACCGGAAAACCCATGCTTGACATGAAGGAGTCAAATTGCTTGTACCCTTTGTCGAGGAGATTGTTTCAATCCATCACGGTGACTTCTTCAAGCGACACACATGATGCTCCTTGTCCTCAACCTTGTAGCCCTCGGGTTGATGCATGTAGATCTCTTCATCAAGTCTCCGTGCAAGAAGGCCGTTTTAACATCGAGTTGTTCGACTCAAGATCACCATGAGCAACAATACTCAATAGCACCGAATAGAAGTGTGTTTCACCACGGAGAAAATATCTCATTGTAATCCACACCCTCTCTTTGTGCAAACCCCTTAGCCACTAGCCTTGCCTTGTACCTTGTACCACAGAGCTCTGAAAGATCTTCTTTTCTTTTATACACCCACTTACAACCAATAGCTTTTCTTCCCTCACGGGCAATGGGACCACCTCCCATGTTTGGTTCTTAGAAGAGATTCCATCTGTTCCTCCATCGCGACCAACCAACTCTCACTATCCTTGTCTGAATAGCTTCTTTGAAGGAGACCGGCTCGTCCTCCTCCACAGAGTCGCGTATTCAACCAAATTAACCTGCCCATAGTGTTTGGGGTTGATCAGCCCCGGCTTACGTACTGCTTGTATGCTCGCCTTGGCCTAGTGGAAGCCAAACTATCCTCGAGCTGCTGTTGTTGTAGTGCTGTGTATTCTCTGCTGAACCTCCTCTGCTCCAAGCTCATCATCTACGACTTCCCACTTAAAAGCGACTAGAACCTGGTTGGTCTTTGGGTTCTATTTCAATAACACGAGACTTAGAAGTCTCATCGGTCCTAACACCATCATCCTTGAAGCCTAGCAATCATAGATTTCTCATCAAAGGTAACATCCTGGCGATCCACGAACTTGAATCTTCCGTATACCAAAGGCGATAGCCTTTCATGCCATATCCCAAGAATATTACCTTCTTGGCCCTGCGTCAAGCTTTCCCTGCGTTGGCGTGATAGTAGGCGGTACATCGAAAATTACGAGCCTATCATAATCTGCATGCTCCTGACCACACCCTATAGGGTGTATCACCATCAATGTCGAATGTGATGAGCGGTTCACAATGTAACAAGCTGTAGCCACGCTTACGCCCACCATTAGTTGCCCAATCCGGTATGATGCATACTCATTGCTTTCTCCGCAATGTTGGTTCGATCTCTCTGCGACCCCATTCTGGCGTGGTGTTGACTGGTGTCGGTGTCGAACAATTCCCTCTAATCCGCGAACTCCTTGAAAGCACCATCTGTATACTCTGTACCTTTATCAGATCTTAGTGTCTTCAATTTCTTTCCCGTCCTGTTCTCAACCATTGCTCTCCACTTCTTGAATGTCTCGAACACCTCATTCTTATGTTTCAGAAAGTAAATCCAAGCATACCTCGAATAGTCATCTATGAGCGAGACATAATATCTGGAACCACCCTTAGAAGTGGTTTGGCGGGACCCAAACATCCGTGTGCACATAATCTAGTATCCCTCTGCTCTTAGACTTGCTTCTCGAGAATTGGACCACGTGTGACTTTCCATACACACAATCCTGCATAAAAATCTATGCTAGGTTCCTTGATTCTTATTGAGACCCTCTTTACCAAGCGAGAACTAGACCCTTCTCGACATATGCCCAAGCCGCCTATGCCATAACGTGTGTGCTCACATGGGTCACTTGGCGAGGCACCTCGGCCAAGTTGGCGAGTGGCTCGGCCATGATGGTAGAGCCACCTCGACCACTTGGCCGAGCCACCTCGGCCACTTGGCCGAGGTAACTCGGTCGCGTGGCCTTGGTTCGCCGTTTTCACCATTTCGCTATTTTCTCGATCTTCCGGGCTTAGGTCCTGCCTATTCTGACTCTTGGTCTTCCCCGGACTTAGATTCCGTCTGTATTTGGTTCGGGACTAACTCTTGGTTTGTTCCGGTTTAACAATTCTGAAATTCGATCGTCTGTTCAAGTCCGGTTTAAACCGTGCTTGTGACGCTGTGGGTTTGCCGTCGGGTTCGTGTCTCAACGATTCGACGTCCGTATTATCCGATGGGTTATCATTCGCCGACTTCCGGTCACGAGTTAGTTTTGGGGATCTTGTAAGTATTTTTCAATGCCAACAGATACCCCCTCCAAAGTGTTTCAGTCTCGTTCTTTTATAGGCGAGCCTGTAATACTTTGGACATGATGGTTCCGACCTTCAATGTGAGAGGGTCCCAAAAGTTAGCTTCAAGTCTTTGATTCTTCGGCTCATCGGTGCTTTGTAGGATTTACGATAAGGTCCGCGATCTTTGCATTTATTGTCGACGCTTGTTGACATCTTGATTGGTGGTGGGCGAGTTTTGTTTGTAACTTCGTGTTGGTTGGTTGTTGTTTAACTAACCATCGGACTTTTGGACTTCTCATTATATCGTGAACTCCTTGTTAGCGACCGTTGGTGTCAAATCGTGGAATTTCATAACCCTCAATCGGCTAATTCTTCCATCATCCGTGTGTTGTTGGTTTGACCACAGCGGGAGGAAAAATCTTTTCATGGAAATATCCTCAGAGGATTCCTTGTCGAAGCGAGGAGACAATTTGGCCTTGTATATCATTTTAGAACATCGACGCGATGTGTTGGCCGGCATTGGGATAATCTTCGCACTTTATCGATGATAATCAAATTATTTGTGGGAGTATTTTTATGGAAAATACCCCTCAAGGATTCCTGGTTGGAACAGGAAACAATCTGGCTTTGCAAATCCTCATTTACGGAATTTGCGATGGGAGGATTTAGAGGCAGCGTTGACCGGCGTCGTTATAACCCTCAAACTTTATTGGCGATGATCGAGTTATCCCCAGGAATATTTTTTATGGAATCCGGGAACTCCTCATCAAAATAGGAAACAGTTTAGACTCGTATACCTTTTTGGAGTATCACAGTGGGAGGAAGTTGAGGGTTATCGAGTTATCCTTAAGAATATGGATTTATTCTCCAGGAACTTCTCGTTGAAAATTGGGGAATAGTTTATACTCATATTCCTAATTGGAGTAGGATTAGGCGTTGATTAGCGTCGATGCAATCCATGCGATCGAATTATCCCTAAGAATATTTTTATGGAAATATTCTTGGGAACTTCTCGACAAATTAGGAAGCGGTTTATACTCGTATTCTGATTGGGTAGGATTAGGCGTAGCGTTGATTAGCGTCGATGCAATCCATACGATCGAGTTATCCTAAGAATATTTTTATGGAAATATTCTTAGGAACTTCTCGACAAATTAGGAAGCGGTTTATACTCGTATTCGATTGGAGTAGGATTAGGCGGCGTTGATTAGCGTCGATGCAATCCGCGATCGAGTTATCCTAAGAATATTTTTATGGAAATATTCTTTGGGAACTTCTCGACAAATTAGGAAGCGGTTTATACTCGTATTCTGATTGGAGTAGGATTAGGCGTAGCGTTGATTAGCGTCGATGCAATCCGCGATCGAGTTATCCTAAGAAAATTTTTATGGAAATATTCTTAGGGAACTTCCGACAAATTAGGAAGCGGTTTATACTCGTATTCTGATTGGAGTAGGATTAGGCGGCAGCGTTGATTAGCGTCGATGCAATCCGCCGCGATCGAGTTATCCTAAGAATATTTTTGTGGCGTTGAAAAATACTTACAAGATCCCGAAACCAACTTCGTGGCGGAAGTCGTGAATGACAACCCATCGGATATCTGGGGCGTCGAATCGTTGAGATCTGAACCCGACGGCAAACCCACGGCGTCACAAGCACGGTTTAATCGGACTTGAGCAGACGATCGGATTGAAGCTGTTGAGCGAAACAAACCAAGAGTTAGTCCGGAACCAAATCTGAGATGGAATCTAAGTCGGGGAAGACCAAGAGTCGAATAGGCGGGACCTAAGCGAAAGGCCAGAAAAAGCGGCAAGGCGGCGAAAAGCGTCAGCGGTGAACCTAGAACCTCGGCCAGCGGTAGAGGTGGCTCGACCACTTGGCCGAGCCACTCATAACCGACACGATCTTTTAAATAGGGGGGTTTTCAGTTCGGGGGATTTTAAGGCTGATTTTCAAGAGGTTGGATTTTCGATATTTGTGAGAGAGCTCTCGCGAGATCTAGGAGCCGTCGGCCTTGCGGTTCAGAGCACCCGTGAGCAGAGTTCGGTCGGCGTCGGATCTACAATCGTGAGGTAACGAATCGGGTCGGGACTCTGATTACCCGCCGGGGATAAGCGTGATTTCTCCTAGTAGATTTTACCGCTCGTGATCCTCTCCTTCGTGAGTTCGATCCCATGACGATCTTCTCCTTCGTGAGTCACGATCCCTTAGAACCGTTTCCTTCGTGAAGCGAGCCCCTCGTCTGTAGTTCGAATCGGGTTTCTACGGGATCGAATTGCGGTAGTCCGCGGACGAATAAAAAGTCCCGACGCGGTGAAGAACCCACCTGGCGAGGATCGAATAATAGAGATCGGCGTTTGTTCACAAAGGAAAAAGTTGTAATTTTCGTTTTCATTATGCGCCTTAAATAAAGGCAATTTTTCTTTTGTTGAATTTTGTTGTAGGACAACGAAGCTGTAAACAAGTTCAACAACAATGAATAACAAACCGACTTTTACGCGAACAAGGCTGGCGACCACGGTGGGAGCCAGCGGCTTCAACAAAGAAGCCGTCGATGTGCTAACAGCGGATCGGATCCGGTGATAGAAGAGTCGAGTTCGAGTTCGACCAAAGAATGCAAGTACCTCTCTTCCTCGTCGAGATCAGTTCCCCATAAGTCCAAGATGGTCTCCGCTGCAAGGAAGACCCAATCGGCCTCGAATCGCGGGCGAGAAAATCCACCACCACGCCGTCAAGGCTGCGGAACAACGGTGGTTCCTCGGCCGACAAAGCGGCCAAATTCTCGAACCTCTATCTCCTCGGAGGTAGTTCCGATAATGGCGTCGTGACTCTCTCTAAGAGAGCGTCAAAGCGGCGTCAACGGCTGGCAAAACAAAGCTGCCGGGCAAAAGAATCAATGGATGGGGTTAGCTATGGCGGATCTAAGATCGAGTTAACTTCGAGGCGAAGTCACGAGATCGTAGCCGACTCCTACAAGCGGCGATAAATGAATGGGTCGAGTCAAAGCGGAACCGTTCTACGCTTCGAGGCGTATCCGGAGCGCCAGGCGCCTCAGCGCAAGCCGCGAGCTTTAGTGCAACAAGCCCGCGAGTTGAAGAGGCGGCCAAGAAGTCGTCAACAAATCGGCTAGTTTGGAAGCCCAAGTCTGTCGATGCTTCAACTCAGGCGAACACGGCATCAAGCCCGGCTCGCGGCGAGCCAACTCATGCTCCGTGCTCAAATCGAAATTGTGAGCACCTCAACAAAAGTTGTATCGGCCTTGAAATTACCTCCGGTGTCTACATCCAAACTTTCGACAAAGCCAACTCTCGCCACGACCAGTAGGCTTACCATCAAGGATCGCCTGGGTCCGCTAAAGGAATTGCGGGTCACTCCTAATACAGGGGATTGTACCCATAAAGATAAGAAGATTCCTCTGACTCTCCATACGGTTGAAAGTCGAAGTCAGAAGTCGCCGAGACTTCACGCTCACACCGATGAAAGTCAAGGCGGGTTACTTTTGGCAGTTTTTACGAAACTATCCGTCCTCGGAAGGAGATATTTTCATCTGACGATGAGAGCGTTATACCCAAGAGATCGTGCCGACATACGGAAGATCGCTCCGGCACTCATGCCGACGAGTTATACTATCGTACTGGGGGTACGAAGAAATCTCGAAGAGGTTCCCTCAAGCCAACACAGTCATGCTTATGCTCCAAGCTTATCAAAACAGTGCTCTCAGAGTGTAATTGTGGTCAAGAAGCTCCAGAAAGGGTATCGATCTTCGAGACTCACCACGAAGCGCCAAGACCTAGGTCAAAGGCGATTCATGAAAGATCGACACCTCGAGATAATGAGTTGCCAAAGGTCACTAACAATATGACCGGCAAGGAACCATCGTCGTGGCTTATTCCTAGCGAATCGCAACGGTTGACTCGTTTGCGGTCCGGGACTATCCGGCGGTCCAATTCGACAAACTTAGAGAGGATACTGCGGAGGATGAAGCGTCGGATGTTGGCTCCATAATTGCCTCGATAATACTCTATCTAGCGAGGGTGCCCCGAAGTGTTCATGATCGATGCAGAGATCAAGTGGCTAAAATGCTAGGCGAAGCATTGACTAAACAACGGGAAAACTTCAAATTAGAGATGGATATGGCCATCGCAGGCGATGAGAGAGATGCATGACCAGCAGATCAAGCCATGACAAAACATCGAGGTGAATCAGTCGGCGCGCTCGACATTGACCAAGATGGCGATTGAGACCGGGAGGAAGCACAAGAGGATGATAACCCTCTGAACCACGCCTTGGCTGGGCATAATGTAGGCGTTGTTGCTCATGAGGCGAGAAGATCAAAGACCTCGAGAGCAAAATCAACTCATTGATTTCGCTCAAGAGGTGAAGAAAACCGGCATCCCTTGCCCATATCCTAGGGAGTGGGAATCAATCCCATACGGCAAATTTAACCTAATAAACTTAGCCGTTTGGCGGAAGGGTTCACCAACTCAACACGATATACTTCAAGTCCCACTTGGGGTAATATCAGGAAATGAGCCCACGATGGTTCGGTCATTCGTTGGTACCCTTCAGTACGCCTTCGATTAGTACCGCCGTCTCAAGTCGGGGAGCATTCCGGTGGGGCGACATGGAGTCTAGCTTCCTCACCAATTTCTTCGGCGGCGATACGAAGTATCGATCGGGACATTGCCGACGAGAAGCAAAGGGCGGAGAAAGCGATGAAGCGCCGTCAAGCGATTCCGTAACAAAGCAATGGTGTCGGGATCCCATCCGCGGAGGAATTTATTCTCAAACTGCCACAATAATCGTCCTTGGATGTGCTTGAAGCAATGGGGACAGCACCATCTATAATGTGGAAGGACTTGAAGGTTCGTGGAAACAGGCGAAAGGTTCCTTAAGAGGAAAGCGAAAAGAGGCCGGTAGGCAACAAACCGAACAAACAGATTTTGTGCCCGCCTTGGCGAGGTAAAGCGCCGGCAAAGTCTGTAGGCGCCAATCAAGCGTTGAGCGCAACCACAACAGCGGTCGCCAGCGGCGTGCACCACGGCAATCGCGCCTCAATGGCCAACAAACTCAAAATCGAAACCTTCGGTTCGAGGTTTCCCAAGACTTACTCGTTCAAAGGCGAAGAGGTTCGGGCATTTTCAAATACCTTACGGAGAACAATAAGATCCAATTGCCCCGGTTGTGAACCAAGAGGAGGCAAAGAAGGTTCTGAGATCCTAAGTCTTTGCGCTTACGGTGATTACATCATCACAAAGTTACGCTACCATCTCAAGGACAAGATTCAAGCCTTGATGCGATGTTGGAGTCATTACTCCAAAACCCTCTAAAGAGAAGAAGGTGGGAGCAAATGTAGTCTCTATAAGCTTTGGATCGAGTTACTTTGGATTGGTTTCAGCAAGCGCCCGATTGTGAAGGTAGGAATGAAGATGGTGAATGAGGATCCTCCGCAGACAGCGTGAGAAGGGGCTCGTTACCGCCTGCGACGACAAGCGGAGAAATCATTTGGGTCCACCGACTTCTTTGGAAGGCGATCGATGGACTACATCTTACGCCAAAAAGAAGTCAAGGGAAAAGGCAAACTATGCCATCTTTGTTTCGGCAATTCGAGAGAAGAACGATGAAGAAGTGGCGACTTTTCAATTTTACGAAGAAGAGCATGAAGTCTTCGCCACAAAGGAGTGAACCACGAATCTGACTACAAGTATCAGGAGACTCAAATCCAAGCGAAACGGCTATGAGCTGGGGGTGGCCGACTCCTCTCACTCGTCGCGAGAAAGGACAACAGCGGAATGGCTGCTAAAGAAAAAGGCTGAAGCAAAGGAGAAAGCGACCTCAGGTCGGGAAGCTCAACTCGGCGGTCCGATTCAATGCTTGGGTGTGAGGATAGGCCGAACATCGAGCTCTCCATACAGCTTTGATGTCATGGCCCAATTGGCAAACATCAGGCTAGAATAACTCTCTGAGTTGCTCCGATTGTCGAAGGAGACAGGAAGCTTTACAAGAGGCTCTAGGCTGATTGAAGTCTTTCTCACCCAGTTAAGCCGAGTCTAGAAGAGTCGGCCCAACAATCAACCTTAGCGTGAAACACTTCCCTGCATTACTTTTACAAAGGAGGATATGCGGGCGAGGAATTCAAGCACGATAGGCGCTATACTTCACGGGTATATTGGCTCTAGTGAAGTTAACAGGATCCAAGTCGATCAGGGTTCATTTGTGAGCATCATGCCCTAGCCTCATGTATCACCTTGGAATCCCCGGTAAACTAGCATCAGGAGCCGCGGTGATCTATGGATTTAACACCAATGGGTCTCGGCGCTTGGTAAAATCGGATAAAGTGCCAAATGGGGACTTAAAGTCGAAGTCACTGCTATGTGATTGGCGAAACTTCCTATAACTTATTGTTAGGTGGACCTTGGATCCTGATAGCGTTATAGTCCCATCTACTCTTCATCGGTGTCTCAAATATGTAGGCGAATAATGAGGTCAAGGCGGTGGTGTGGACAAGCGGCCGTTTAAAGGGATGGAGAATTATTTCGCGATTCTCTCCTCTACGGTAATGAGTCGGCGAATCATCGGCCCAAAGGCACGGACAGCGGTGAAAAACGTCTGAAGCCGGGCTTGGTTATAGTGGTGGTTTTGTTTTAAATAACATTGTACCTTGTAATCAATCTTGGCGATGAAGAATCGTCGGATGAACATTGTAATTGGCAAATTGCCGATGAATCAATAAATGGCGATTTAGAGTACCCTTTGTCTTTGAATGATGTGATGGCAGGTTTATATAACAATCAGGAGTTACACCTACCGACTTCGGTCGTCTTGCATTACACAAAAGCGATTCAGAGACTCCTTTGGGACAACACTTCGTCATCCACAAAGATCAAGTAGTGAAAAAGACTTGGTTTACGGAAAAGGAGATCACGGTTCCAGCGAATCATTTCTTAGAAGAAGATGAAGATGACAATGGGCCTATCCTCTACACATTAGGATATAGTCGAAACGGGTATCATGAAGAAGTGGGGGTACAACTTGACACAAGGGAAGGTCTATGTTTTGGGTGAGGTCCTCGAGTCCCTCCCAAAGCGGCATATGTCCCAAGAGGAATCGGATAATTACTATGCATTTAGAAGGGATTGGGATCTGAATCCTCCTCGAGAAGATGAATGCTCATGGTGATTGATAATAATCCACCCGATGAGGGAGGCGGACATTAAATGCGATTCTTGACTTGGGATTAGACACCGACCTCGGAGCTTTCAAGGCTTTGATGTCAAATATGACTACGGTCGATCCTGCTACTATTGAGGGTGATGAAGATATGCCAACATGGGAAGACCCATGAATCCATCAACTCAAAGAGCAGTTTGGGGATAGATTCGAACAAAGAGAACCCCCCACTAAGGACGAGGTAGTCCAGGTTAATATGGGTGACGAAGAGCATCCTAAGCTCATAAACATCAGCAATACTCTTCCCTCGGAAGAGAAGGAAGAGTTGATCGCCATAATCAGGGAATATATCGATGTATTAGCACGGAGTTACGAGGACATGCGGGGACTTCGACCCTAATGTGGCGACACATCGCCTCAACATCAAGGTGGATGTCAAACACGTCAAGCAACGCAAAGGCGGCTTCGTCCAAAATCTTGCAGGCAATCGTTGTGAAGTGAAGAAACTCATAGAATCGGGATTCATCAAGGAAATTCAACATCCGGATTGGGTGGCGAATATAGTCCGTCCGCGAAGAAGAATGGTTCGATTAGGATGCAGTAGACTTCACCGCTGACACGAGCGGCTGCTTGCGAAAGATGACTTTCCTCTTCCATCAGCGATGTCATAGTCGACAATACGTGTGGATTTGAAAGAATGTCATTCATGGATGGTTTCGGGTTACAATCGGATCAAGATGCACCCGATGATGCCAAACACCGGCGTTCAAGCCCATCGGTATATATTGCTACGGTCATGCCGTTCGGCTGAAAAATCTTTGGCGCCACATACCGGTGGCGATGGCGAAAATTTTCGGGATCATCTCGGGAAAAGCGGTCGAATGCTCGTCGGCGACTTAGTCGTGAAAAGCGTGACAAAGGAGATCACATCAAAGATCTTAGAGCGGTATTGAGCTCATGCGAACTCATCAACTAAAGATGAACCACCCAAATCCTTCCTTGGGATGTCGGTGGCAAGTTCCTTGGCCGTCGTCACCAATAAGGGCATCCATGTCGATCGATAAAGTGAAGCGATTCAAGATTTACAACCTCAAGAAATTTGAGAGAACTTCGAGGGGTTACAAGAGGCGATTGGCATACATCCGGCGGTTCATATCGAACCTATCAGGAAGTGCCAACCATTCTCAAAGTTGAATAAGAAGGCGTGTCATTTATTTGGGATGGCGCTTTGCCGGGAAGGCATTTGAAGAGATCAAATCATATCTCGCTAAACCTCTGTTCTTGTTGCACAGCGGTCGGAAAACCATTTGATTTACATCAAGGCAGCGGATCACTTTCGTTAAGCGCCTTACTCCGAGGGCGGCGGCAATGATCCGAGCAGTGATGTATTACGGCGGACATTAGTGGTCTTTGAGTCTCGATATCAATGGTTGAAGCGGTGCCTTGCATTAGTGTTAGCAATTGGAAAATGCGGCACTATTTGGTCGGAAGTGAGATACTGGCACGATGTTCACTAGCCGTTAAACGGCCAATGTCAAGTGAAGTCTGCTGTGTCTTGGCACCTCCTCGTCGACCAAGGACTCACCATATTGACCAAGAATCGAGAAAAATATGCGGAAAGATCCACCCTTTATGAATGCATCTGTTTCTTGATCTGTAAAGCGCCCCTTCCATCGTAATCCTCTACCAGCCAGAAATGAGTAGGCGAATCTGTGGAACCGGTGCCGACATCATGTCGGGGCGATGAAGAACCGACCAAGCCATCAAATAGGTATATGGGAGCTCTACTCGGGCGAAGGAATGCGTGATGATGGCTCATCCTTTCTCGAGCGCCCGGGACTATATGCCGAATCCACGGTGAATATTGGCCACCATTCTGGGAAGGAGAGTTCCTTCTTGTGGGCAAGGCTGAGCTGCGGGATAAAGGACCTCAAAGGTAAAGCATCATCAGTTGATATGGAACCACACATTTCTTTAGCAGTTACGCAAGATAGCCGGCTAGAAGAGTTGTAAATTTGGACTTCAGCATGCCGCGAGAAAGGTTGCAAACTTGGTCCACGGGGAAAACCATCTTTGGCGTAGTTGGTATAGGAGTTAGCCTCGGATCTCTCAATCAGTTCATTAACCTTCAAAGGAGTGAGCGGTGGCAGTTCACATATTTCCTGCCAGTTGTCCTCCAAATCTTTGGAACAAGTAATTGGCAAGCGCGGACTTACTTGCAATTTCCTTTTGGCAAGGTTGATTGGGCGAGCTATATAATAATGACAAGTGAGATCCCATAAAGTCTTGTAGCGGTGGTGTGTATTCCTTGGTAGGCTTCGGTTCTGATTGGAAGGAAGTACTCACGATCTGCATCTTCCCCATGGGTAAACACGAAATCGGTACATCTCATGTAAAGCCAGCCCCAACTCCAGTGTTTAGTGAAAAGCGTATTAATCTGGATTATAGAGCTCGAATAAGGTGAAGAAATGGTTGGCTGATTGATTGAACCATACATGGTGGCGCGAATGTTGAATACTGATAAGCGCGAAGTTCTCCATCCCATCGGTTGAGGGCGTAGTTGGTCGAGCGACCCCTGATGTTTACGATGAGTAGAACCCAAGTAAAATCTATAACTAGATGATGGCATCTCTGCGCTGGCGTAGCGGCGATTCTTCAAAGTCGAGGCGGGAACAAAAGCTCATCGCGGTGGTGTGTCCAACCCACAATTAGGGATGAAGGCCGATGTAATCTGATTCTGTTGGAACACAGGCTGGCTGTTTGGGTAATAAATCCATAATGGATATGATCATGCTCCTCGGTCGGGCAGCCAAGACATCTGTCCACGGCATGGCGTCGAGATCGGTCAATGAGTGATGAGGTATCAGGGGAATATACAAAGGACCTCCGTCGTCTTTGTTCAACCACCTCTCACTCTCGATGAGGCAGTATCAGGATCCTTAGCAGAGTCGTAGAACGAGATAATCATTTTTGCAAAGGTTGATGGTGGTGTCTTTACAAGTGGCATCGGTGACCAATAGTGCGAGGATCGGGAACTCCCCTCAAATCAGTCTGAATCGTCTCCGATGATGTAGGTTACAAATCGTGAGATAAAAATGTGGGATCGTCGTCACGTGGAATAATAGTCATTATGGCGTCCATCAGCAGCGTAAGTCGGAAAAACTCGAGGAATAATCAACTGAAATCGAGAAAATATTCGGTCGGTAAAGCGTTGAATTCATCTTACATAGATTGAGTCCGACCTTATAGCGAATACGACGATTTCATCGTGTCGAATACGGGAGAGCGATAAATATAGTCGTGTAAACAAAGCGGCAATATATCCCGTTCTCTGAGAGCGGTACGGTATGAAATCGCTCCGTTAAAGATATCGAGGCGGGTGATGACCAAGCAAAACCAATCTTTGAGCGTCGATCCCCACGAAGGAATCTGGCTCTTCAATCGCCTCACAAAGGAGAGCGAAGTGGGGTCGTAATGAATGTACACATGAAGAAGATGATACTTGGCGCACCGCAGAAAGAAGGCGTGCATTCAGCGGTGTGTGAGTTGATCGACCCCTTTGAACATGAGATCTTAGCGGCGACATGAAAGCGCAAAAGACAAATAAAGTCAGATATCACGGTTGAAAATCAACAAAAGGCATCAAAAGTCCGTTTAGTCGGGATATGGTCTATCAATCATGGCCCAGACATCAACGGACCGTCAACAAAACAACGGACGGCCGCTTGCACTCAGAGGTGCGAGCGGCTGACAGCGATGGCGCTAAACTTCGGATCGCAACCGCCGCCAGCGCCGGCCTTCGGTCGCCAGCGCCCAATGACCGAGCTTCGGTCAGCGGAAGTGGCCTGGTGGCCATCCATCGGCGTCGTCCGATCTCCGCCGCGCTGAACTCAAGCCTTGACACCGGTAGAGTTCTTGCCTTCCACATGCATGAAACAACAAAAGAAAAAAAAAAGAAAGAATTTGTAAAATCCTCATACACACATTGTAGTTTGGAAGAAAGAAAGGACCTGGCGAGAAAATAAGAGGAAAACAGAGGGGCCTAGGTCAAGAAGAAGGAGGGTTTGTGGGTATTTATAACAATCCATATGGACCCAATCCTCTTTGAATAAGGAGTCCTATTTGGCAACAAGTAGGAATTCTAGTGGAGCCAATTGGATATTTAAAAAGAAACTATCGACCCAATAATTCCTCCATATTTGGAAGAGAATTAGGCAGGCTCAATTTTTCAAATATTCTCCCATGTGGCCTAATCCTACTCAATCGAGGAATCTGGTATAAGCTGTTTCCTAATTTGTCGAGAAGTTCGGAAGAATATTTCCATAAAAATATTCTTAGGGATAACTTCGATCGTCGAAGTGCATCGGCTAATCAGCAGCGTCGTGATCCTACTCAATCGAGTCACGGTATAAAGCTGTTTCCTAATTTGTCGAGAAGTTCGGAAGAATATTTCCATAAAAATATTCCTAGGGATAACTTCGATCGTCGCGAATTACATCGGCTAATCAGCAGCGTCGCCTAATCCTACTCAATCGAATACAGTATAAAGCTGTTTCCTAATTTGTCGAGAAGTTCGGAAGAATATTTCCATAAAAATATTCTTAGGGATAACTTCGATCGTCTTGAATGCATCGGCTAATCAGCGTGGCCCAATCCTACTCAATCGGGAATCGAGTATAAAGCTGTTTCCTAATTTGTCGAAGTTCAGGAAGAATATTTCCATAAAAATATTCTAGGGATAACTTCGATCGTCTTGATGCATCGGCGGCTAATCAGCGTCGCCTAATCCTACTCAATCGAGGAATCACAGTATAAGCTGTTTCCTAATTTGTCGAGAAGTTCAGGAAGAATATTTCCATAAAAATATTCTTAGGGATAACTTCGATCGTCGCGGTGCATCGGCTAATCAGCGTGTGATCCTACTCAATCGAGGAATCACGGTATAAAGCTGTTTCCTAATTTGTCGAGAAGTTCGGAAGAATATTTCCATAAAAATATTTTTAGGGATAACTTCGATCGTCTTGAATGCATCGATGCTAATCAGCGTGTGATCCTACTCAATTAGGAATATGAGTATAAACTATTCCCCAATTTTCAGCGAGAAGTTCTGGAGAATAAACCCATATTCTTAAGGATAACTTGGTAACCCTCAATTTCCTCGGCGTGGTCAAACCAACAACCTGCGTGATGATTTAGCCGATTGAGGGTTATGAAATTCAAGTATTCAACACCGGTCAGCGTGTAAGCCAATAAGGAGTTAGCCGATATCACGGAGAAGTCAAAAGTCGATGGTTAGTTAAACAACAACCAACCAACCACGAGTCACAAACAAAACTTCGCACACCGGCTTGAATCAAGATTTCAACAAGCGGTCGGACAATAAATGCAGCAGTGACTTTATCGAGAAATCCTACAAAGCACTGGATGATCTGAAAGAATCAAAGACTTGAAGCTAACTTATGGGACCCTCTGCTGATTGAAGGCCGGGAACCATCATGTCCAAAGTATTCCAGGCTCCCTTATAAAAGAACGAGACTGAAACACTTTGGAGGGTATCTGTGGCGTTGAAAAATACTTACAAGATCCCGAAACCAACTTGTGGCGGAAGTCGTGAATGACAACCCATCGGATATCTGGACGTCGAATCGTTGAGACCACGAACCGGCGGCAAACCCGCAATCCGCAAACGGTTTCGCCGGACTTGAGCGAGCGATCGGTTTGAAGCTGTTGAGCGAAACAAACCAAGAGTTAGTCCGGAACCAAATCTGAGGCGGAATCTAAGTCGGGGAAGACCAAAAGTCGAGAATAAGCGAGGACCTAAGCAGGAAGGCAGAAAAGCGGCAAGGCGGCGAAAAAATGTCAGCGGCGAACCTAGAACCTCGGCCAGCGGCGAGTGGCTCGGCCATCATGGCGAGCCACCTCGACAACAACGTTTCGGCACCAGTGGCGAGCCACTCGTTGCCGACACGATCTTATAAATAGGGGGTTTTCCTCGGTTCGGGGGATTTTTACGGGCTGATTTTCAAGAGGTTGGATTTTCGATATTTGTGAGAGAGCTCTCGCGAGATCTAGGAGCCGTCGGCCTTACGATTCAGAACATTACCGAGTTCGATCGGCGTCGGATCTGTCAGCGAGGTAGCGAATCCGGTCGGGACTCTGATTACCCTTCCGGGGATAAGCGTGATTTCTCCTAGTAGATTTCACCGCTCGTGATCCTCTCCTTAAGTGAGTCTGCGATCCCTTGACGATCTTCTCCTTCGTGAGTCTGCGATCCCTTAGAACCGTTTCCTTCGTGAAGCGAGCCCCTCGTCTGTAGTTCGAATCCGGGTTTCTACCGGGATCGAATTGCTTGATAGTCCGCGGACGAATAAAAAGTCCGACGCGGTGAAGAACCCACAGCGAGGATCGAATAATAGAGATCCGGCGTTTGTTCCTAAAAGGAAAAAGTTGTAATTTTCATTTTCATTATGCGCCTTAAATAAAAGGCAATTTTTCTTTTGTTGAATTTTGTTGTAGGCCAACGAAGTTGTAAACAAGTTCAACAACAATGAATAACAAACCGACTTTTACATAAACAATTTTTTATGGAAATATTCTTAGGGAACTTCTCGACAAATTAGGAAGCGGTTTATACTGTTATTCACGATTGGAGTAGGATTAGGCGGCAGCGTTGATTAGTGTCGATGCAATCCATACGATCGAGTTATCCTAAGAATATTTTTATGGAAATATTCTTAGGGAACTTCTCGGCGAATTAGGAAGCGGTTTATACTGTTATTCACGATTGGAGTAGGATTAGGCGTTGATTAGTGTCGATGCAATCCATACGATCGAGTTATCCCTAAGAATATTTTTTATGGAAATATTCTTCTGGGAACTTCTCGACGAATTAGGAAACATTTTATACTCATATTCCTGATTGGAGTAGGATTAGGGGCGACGCGTTGATTGGCGTCGATGTAATCCTTCGAGAGGCGTTATCCTGCCGAATGAATCTTCAGAATTCTTCCAAATATGGCGGAGGGAGTAGGAGCCAATCAACGGACTGATTTGGTACTATTTTGACATCCGGATGAGGTTCCAATTAGGACTCCTAATTAGGGGCTGATTAGAGTCCTAATTAGAATGATTTGGGCCCATTAGGAGTTGTTATAAATACCCATGATCAAGCTTTGCCTCGACCTAGGCGGCCCCCTACACTTTTTCTCTTGTTTTCATCTCCTCTGTAGCGAGTCTCATCTCCTTGATCAACAAGATGCGTGCCGTAACTTTTGCAATCAACTTTCTTCTCTTTTTTGTTTGTTTACGTGCATGAACAAGTGCACAATCGGCAAAGCGGAGAAAGCGTCGGCGGTGACCCGATGGCGTCAGGCGGCGGTGACGATGCGGCGATGCAAGCGCCAGCGGCGCTGAAGCGGCTTATTTGTCACGAAGCCCATCTGGGCAGCGCTGGCCCAGCGGCAGGCGCTTACCGAGCAGCGCTGAAGCGGCGCTGGAGTGCACCAGTAGCGCTGGAGGCACACCAGTGCGCTGATGCGTGCTGGCGTTTGGCCGTTGGTGCATCGGTTGTTGCACCGATGTGGAGCTCTGGTCTTCTTTGATCGCATATCGACTTTCTCTGTCTTTTCGTTTCGATGTCGTCGGGAAGATCTCGGGTTCAGAAGTCGGTCGGCTTCATACGCCCGGCGTGAATGCCGCGCCTCTTTCTTTCGGTGGTGCGCCCGTTATCATCTTCTCATATATATATCGTTGTATCCCGGCTCTCCTTTGTGAAGCGATTGGGAAGAAGCGAAATCCTCCTTTGTGGGGCCGGCCGGTCTGTTTCATCTTCTCATGTGTACCTTTCGTTCTGACCAGCCGTTCTCCTTTGTGAGCGATTGGGAAGAGCGAGATTCTCCTTACGTTGGAATTGGCCTTCAAAGATTGGTTTTGCTTGGTCATCACCCGTCTCGATATCTTTAATGGGGCGATTTCATCACGTATCCATGCTCGCGTAGAGCGGGATATATTGCGCTTTGTTTACCGACTATATTTATCGTTCTCAGGGTATTCGATCACGGATGAAATCGTCGTACCGTTATAAGGTCGTGACTCAATCTATGTAAGATGAATTCAGCGCCTTTTACTAAGCGAATATTTTACGATTTGGTTGATTATTCCTCGGGAGCTTTTCGACTTCGCGGTTGATGGGCCATAGTGAATATTATTCCACGTGTGATGATCTGCGATTTTTATCTCGCCTCGATTTGCACGGTACATCCCGTGAGGCGGTTGGTGTACTTGAGGGGAGTTCCGCATCCTCGGACTATTGGTCACCCGATCGCCACTTGTAAAGACACGGCTCCGCGAACCTTTGAAAAATAGATTATCTATTCGGTTAAGGATCAGGATCACGGCTTTTATCGAGAGTGAGATGTGGTTGAACAAAGGCGGCGGAGGTCCTTTGTTCATACCTCGCCCGGCTCTCATTGTGACCTCGGACACCATCGCGTGACAGCGTATGTCTTGGCGTCGGCCGAGAGCATGATCATATCCATTGCGGGTTTATTACCCGGCGGCCGGTTCGAGTTCCAGCGGGAATCGTATTATCGGCCTTCATCCGGAATTGTGGGGTTGGACACCGCCCGTGATGAGCTTTTATTGCCTCGACTTTGAAGAAGCCTGCGCTCGTTGGGGCGAGATCTGATCATCTAGTCATAGATTTTCACGGTAGGTTCCTCATCGGGTAAACATTGGTGGGGTGGCGACCAACTTCGTCCTCAGCGATGGGTGAAGAACCGTGCTTGCGGCACTGTATTGGCGATTAGTGCCACTATGTATGGCCTTCCAATCAGCTAACCATTTCTTCACCTTATTGAGCTCTATAATCCAGTTGAATCGTTTTCACTAAACCACGGCGAATTGGTGGCTTTACATGAGATGTACGAATTTCGGTTTACCCATGGGGAAGATCTTTGTATCGAGTACTTTCCTTCAATCGAGGCCGAGTGGTGAAGAAACACACACCCGACCGTTACAAGACTTTATGGGATCTCACTTGTCATTATTATATAGCTCTGGCCCAATCTGAACCTTGTGCCAAAAGGAAATTGCAAGTGAGTCTGAAGCAGTTCGCCATTTATCTGTTCCAGCATTTGACGGACAAATCTAGCGAGGAAATATGTGAACTGTCACCGCTCACTCCTTGGAGGTTAATGAAGCTGATCGAGAGGTCAGGAGCTAACTCCTACTGCTCGGCTTCGCCAAAGATGGTTTCCCCAGGGACCAAGTTTGTAACCTTTCTGTGGCTTGCGGTGAAGCCTATCCAGCCGACAACTCTTCTAGCCGGCTATCTTGCAATCTGGCTGAAGAAATGTGTGGTTCCATATCAATCTGGTGATGCCTTACCTTTAGAGGTCCTTTATCCTGTGATTCGGCTTGCCTGAAGGAACTCTCTCTCCTTCGGTAATGGTGGCCAATATTCACGTGGATTGCGGCATATAGTCGGCGTTTACTTTCGGGGAAAGAATGAGTCATCATCTCGTATTCCTTCGCGAGTAGAGCTTCCATATACCTATTTGATGGCTTGGCGGTCTTTCATCGTCCGACATGATGTCGGCACCGAGTTCCACTGGTCGTCTACTCATTTCTTGCGGTTGGTAGAGGATTGCGATGGAAGGCTTCTGAGAGGTCAAGCGAATCTTGATTCATAGAGGTGGATCTTTTCGGATGTTTTCGATTCTCGGTCAATATGGTGAGTCCTTGATCGGCGAGGTGCGAAGACCTGGCCGACTTCACTTGACATTGGTGTTTCAAGCGGCTAGTGAACATCGGGCAGGTATCTCACTTTCGAGTAAAGAGGAATGCTTCATTGAGCCTTATTTTCCCTGCCGTTTATTTCGCCGGTTCGATTCTGACCAACTTTATGTTGGGAACCGAACCGATGGCTCGGACTTCGTGGTGGACTTGTGGATGGCCTTGAGCATGGTTGTGGGCGTCATGGGATGTACAGGTGCTAGATTTAGTCTACCAAGTTTAGACCATCATTTGAGTCGACTTTTCTTTATTGCGGTTGGCTCTTAGTAGCTAATGAGCGATCCACGTGAGGGCTATCTCAGATCGGTGGCGAGCGGCGTCGCGAGCGATACCGGGCATCCAGGATGCTTCCGAGCTTCGAAGAAGCGCCAACCTCCTCGGCGGCCGAAATGCGGAGGAGATCCGGGAGTTACATTCTGGACTTGGGGGAAGGACCAGCGGAAGAGCTGCGGTTAAGTGAGGAGAACCTTGGTACTTTTCTCCTTCCACACTTCATTTTATTATCCTTTCATTGTATTTCTCATTCAAGAATTTTGCGAGAAATTTGTTGAAGAAGAAGATTTTCATTCCTCTCGGCGGTTAAGCGAAAGTTAACAAGTCTCGCGAGGAATCCTCGATCTTTTGGCGTAGATCGACGGCGATGACCCGGTTAGTGGCGAGTAACAATCCGTCATAGCGTAACGACCTTTTAAGCTTTTCGACTTTTAGGAGATTTACATCTTTCGCCTCTATGCGGGGGTTTCAAAGCTCATGATTACGGCTTTGATTTTTCTATCATGATTCTGGCGGGCCTAGTTCCTTATGCGAGCCTAGCTTCACTCAACAAATGCATGGGGCTATGGCGGGCTTGAGAATACCAATGTAGGACGATTGAGGAGAATCGGTACATCTAACATCGATAACTCCTCTTACGGATGGCCGAATCACGAGAATTGAATGACTTCGAATTCGTTACCCCACTAATTGCCTCTTTGCTTTTTGCTCTTTTAGAAATTGCGGGGAGACAAATGCACAACCGAGATTAGGCAAGCTAACTCCCTTTGTAGGAGGTAAGTTAGCCTTCACGATTGTTGCCCATTTTGATTGCATTTGTTTTTCCTAATGCTCTCCTTTCTAGACTTCTCAATGGAAGACTTAGTGGAAGGCTGGTTTATCACGACAATACCGCCATGGATGATGCGCTACATGCTCTATCCGCGAGTGGCGATACTCTTGGTGGAGACTTTCACGAAGCAACTATCCCGAAGAAGGTATGAATTTTCTCTTCGATTAATTATAGGACCGACCATTTGGCTAATACTACTATGATTAAAAGTCGAGAAATTCCCTTTGTGTAATGCGAGCACTCCTCTTCCGCCGTTTTTGGTCGGCTACTCGGCGGTTGAGATAGATGAGCATACTGAGGGGTCAGTTGCGGTTGATAGTATCCCAGTGATAGATACTCCTCTGGTAAACTCGCCAATCCCTAAAGTCACACCAAAGATGGCGGGTAAGAGCCCTCCAACTAAGTATGCATTCATCAGTTTTTTTGGTGAAGATTCTAAGGTCCTCTTTTCCCTTATCACGGAACCATCGCCTCCATGATTTGGCGAGGCGTGATGGTGGGCGAAGATCCATCCCAGCTTAACATCTGTTTAGAACTGCGCTCGTTCTTTTCCTTGATGAACATGGTGATCGATAAGATTCTCCGTGGCGGGCTTTCTCTCCATCAGTTTAGGCCATTGCTTGGTCCCCGGACAGTCGTCTGAGAATATGGGTCACCACGAACTAGCTCAAGCTTACGATCTTGCTCATCTAGAGGGAAAGAGACTTCAAATTGCGAATTGGCGAGCTTCCTGTATGCTACTCGACGAGCCAGCGTTTAGAGGCATGGCGTGCTGCCGTGCCTTTCTTGGACTTCGAGGTCGGATCTGCGGAAGACAGCGCCGATCAGCTTCGGTACTGTTGTTCTTTGAGACATATTCTTCCCTAAGCCATATCGGTGGTATTGCGAGAGTCGGGAGAGGATATCTTGCTGGAGCTCCAAAGCGAGGAAGAGAACATGAGTGTTCAGGGTGGCCAAGGCCAACAAGGAAAAGCTCTGCCCGTCGCGTCTAGGGAACTCGGCTGTCGAAGCATAAAGCTTTGAGATCGAAGAAGGCGTACGAAGACGAATACCGATGAGGAGTCTTTCGGGCTAAACTGCGGGGAAATTCCACCGGGCTTATAGTGATGAAGTGTCTATTTCGAACAACAAATCCTTTGTCATAGACTTGATGTTTAAGCAGGTTAGCTCCTTTTATATTTGCTTCAAATGAATAAGATTTATTCCTTTCATTGTTTATTATGATTCTTTTACTTAGATGCGAAATAATTAACCATAATACTTATAGGATTTTTGGCAAATCCTCGACCATCAACGGGTTTGATTTGCCTTTACCAATTACCGTTTGAATTGGGCTATGTGGATTATCAATCGTGGCGTTGTGCTAAAGAATGAAACTCTTCTAGACTTGTTGCTATGATATTGAATACATAGGCTCGGTACTCTTTTACGGGCAAGAAACCACCACAGCAGCGTGTTGCAGCGTAGACTCATCCCTTCTTAGGCGGGATAAAATACCCCAGTCGGACTCGGTGTCTTCTTCAATCGGAAAAAGACTAAGCCCAAGCAGCGTGTGAGGCGTTGGCTTTATCCCTTCTTAGGCGGGATAAAATACCCGAATCAAACTCTAGTGTCTCCTTCAATGGAAAAAGACTAAATGGCGGCGTGTTAGGCGTCGGCTTTAGGTTATTAGCCAACCCGGACCCAGCGGGTTTGATGAGCCTTTACCAACTACCGTTTGAGTTGGGCTAGCATGTAGATTATCTAAATCCGTTCTACACACAGCGTTGTGCTAAAGAATGAAACTCTCTTAGACTTTTGCTACGATATTGAACACGTAGACTTAGTCTTTTCACGGGAAGACTAACCCGGCAGGCGTGTTAGGGGCCTATCCACTTAGGATTAGGGATCAAATTCCCTAAGAAGAATCTTGGATTAAGGAGTTTTGGTTGATAGGATTAAATTGGTGAGAGAGGAGGAACTTTATGTTCTATTTCTCGAATGAAACCAATAGCGGGGCACGCTATAGGAATCAAAGGGTTGAGGCGTCCTTGGTCGGACGACTTGATCAAACAATCTCGGCGCTTTTGGTGGCGCTACCTAGAATAAAGTTCCGGTGCTTACCTTGGTCGGCTAAGCGGAAAAGGATGGAGGCGAGGGTGGGATCACCACTCTGACGAAAGGACTTCGGGTAACCGGACAACACGATGCGAAAATCTCGGCGCATACCTTCAATAGCTACCTAGAATGAAAGATGGGACTAAGAGTGGGATCTCCACTCCGAGAACCGAAAAGACTCAGTGATGAGAGGACAACACAGTGCGAAAATCTCGGCGCATATCTTGAGTCGGCTACCTTCAATGAAAGATGGGACTAAGAGTGGGATCTCCACTCAGGAACGAAGACTCGGTGACCTTGACGGACAACACAGTGCGAAAATCTCGGCGCATACCTTGATCGGCTACCTAGAATGAAAGATGGGACTAAGAGTGGGATCTCCACTCCAGAACGAAGAGACTCGGGTGACCTTGGTGGACAACACAGGTCTAAAACCTCGGCGCTTACCTTCGATCGGCTACCTAGGAATAGGATGGATAGAACCCTTCCGTTTATCACGAAAGGATCTTCGGCTTGGAGAGGAAGAATTTTATATTCTATCTCGGTGAAAGGAATTTTAGTGGGCCTCTTGTTCATAGAAGGAATCAAGAGGATTTTGGTAATGTACGAGAAAATTTGTAGACCTACAGTCAAGGAATTTGATCGGTGGGGAAATTATGATGGAGGATAAATCTAGGGTTATCCTCAAGGAAAGTGGGTGAAACATCCCGAGGAACTTCCCGTCGAAGCGGGTTATCACGAAGATACTAAGGGTAGTATTTCTTGAGGAACTTCCATTATCGGCATTAATTGCGATTGTTATTTTAATTAGTGGGAGATCGCACCATTAGAGTAGACCGTTTCCTTCGTGAAGCGAGCCCCTCTCGTCTGTAGTTCGAATCAGGGTTTCTACCGGGATCTGAATTGGTAGTCCGCGGACGAATAAAAAGTCCGACGCGGTGAAGAACCCACTGCGAGGATCGAATAATAGAGATCCGGCGTTTGTTCCTAAAAGGAAAAAGTTGTAATTTTCATTTTCATTTATGCGCCTTAAATAAAGGCAATTTTCTTTTGTTGAATTTTGTTGTAGGCCAGCGAAGTTGTAAACAAGTTCAACAACAATGAATAACAAACCGACTTTTACATAAACAATTTTTTATGGAAATATTCTTAGGGAACTTCTCGACAAATTAGGAAGCGGTTTATACTGTATTCACGATTGGGTAGGATTAGAGGCGTAGCGTTGATTGGCGTCGATGTAATCCTTCGAGCGTTATCTGCCGAATGAATCTTGAAATTCTTCCAAATATGGCGGAGGGAGTAGGAGCCAATCAGCGGACTGATTTGGTACTATTTTGACATCGGATGAGGTTCAATTAGGACTCCTAATTAGGGGCTGATTAGAGTCCTAATTAGAATTGATTTGGGCCCATTAGGAGTTGTTATAAATACCCATGATCACGCTTTGCCTCGACCTAGGCGGCCCCCTACGCACTTTTTCTCTTGTTTTCATCTCCTCTGTAGTCTCATCTCCTTGATCAACAAGATGCGTGCGTAACTTTTGCAATCAACTTTCTTCTCTTTTTTGTTTGTTTACGTGCATGAACAAGTGCACAATCGGCAAAGCGGAGAAAGGCGTCGGCGGTGACCCGGATAATGGCGTCGAGGCGGCGCCGGCGGCGATAAAGGCGGCGGGCGTGAAGCTAGCGGCGCCTGAAGCGCGGCACAGAAGCATTGTCTGACGCCCTGCTTCACAGCGGCGCTGGCGCGGCTGAAGCGCCTGGCGGCGCTTTGGCGGCGCTGGGTGCACCAGTAGCGCTGGGCACACCAGTGCTTGCTGTGCGTGCTGGCCGCGTTTGGCCGTCGGTGCATCGGTTGTTGCACCGATTGTGGGCTACTGGTCTTCTTTGATTGCATATCTGACTTTCTCTGTCTTCTTTTGCAGTTTCGATGTCGTCGGGAAGATCTCGGGTTCAGAAGTCGGTCGGCTTCGCCCGGCGTGAATGCCGCGCCTCTTTCTTTCGGTGGTGCGCCCGGCGTTATCATCTTCTCATATATATATCGTTGTATCCCGGCTCTCCTTTGTGGCGATTGGGAAAAGCGAAATCCTCCTTTGTGGGGACCAGGCGCTTGATTCTGTTTCATCTTCTCATGTGTACCTTTCGTTCGACCAGCCGTTCTCCTTTGTGGCGATTGGGAAGAGCGAGATTCTCCTTACCGTGGGAATTGGCGGCAAAGATTGGTTTTGCTTGGTCATCACCGTCTCGATATCTTTAATGGGGCGATTTCATCAGTATCCATGCTGCGTAGAGCGGGATATATTGCGCTTTGTTTACGACTATATTTATCGTTCTCAGGGTATTCGATCACGGATGAAATCGTCGTACCGTTATAAAGTCGTGACTCAATCTATGTAAGATGAATTCAGCGCCTTTACTAGCGAATATTTTACGATTTGGTTGATTATTCCTCGGGAGCTTTTGGAGCTTCGCGGTTGATGGGCGCCATAGTGAATATTATTCCGTGTGATGATCTCGCGATTTTTATCTCGCCTCGATTTGCACCGGTACATGGTGAGCGGTTGGTACTTGAGGGAGTTCCGCATCCTCGGACTATTGGTCACCCGATCGCCACTTGTAAAGACACGGCTCCGCGAACCTGCGAAAAATAGATTATCTATTGACTTCGGTTAAGGATCGGATCGGCTTTTATCGAGAGTGAGATGTGGTTGAACAAAGGCGGCGGAGGTCCTTTGTACATTCCGGATACCTCGCCGGCTCTCATTGACCGACCTCGGACACCATCTTTGTGACCGCAGGTATGTCTTGGCGTCGGCCGAGAGCATGATCATATCCATTGCGGGTTTATTACCCGGCGGCCCGTTCGAGTTCCAGCGGGAATGCGTATTATCGGCCTTCATCCGGAATTGTGGGGTTGGACACACCGCCCGTGATGAGCTTTTATTCTTGCCTCGACTTTGAAGAACGCCTGCGCTCGTTGGGGCGAGATGCCGATCATCTAGTCATAGATTTTCACGGTAGGTTCCTCATCGGGTAAACATTGGTGGGGTGGCGACCAACTTCGTCCTCAGCAGATGGGGTGAAGAACCGTGCTTGCGGCACTGTATTGGCGATTAGTGCCACTATGTATGGCCTTCCAATCAGCTAACCATTTCTTCACCTTATTGAGCTCTATAATCCAGTTGAATCGTTTTCACTAAACCACGGCGAATTGGGTGGCTTTACATGAGATGTCACCGAATTCGGGTTTACCCATGGGGAAGATCTTTGTATCGAGTACTTTCCTTCAATCGAGGCGAGTGGTGAAGAAACACACACCCGGCCGTTACAAGACTTTATGGGATCTCACTTGTCATTATTATATAGCTCAGCCCAATCGAACCTTGTGCCAAAGGAAATTGCAAGTGAGTGCGGCGATTCGCCATTTATCTGTTCCGGCATTTGTGGACAAATCTAGCGAGGAAATATGTGAGCTGTCACGCTCACTCGCCGGAGGTTAATGAAGCTGATCGAGAGGTCGAGGCTAACTCCTACGGCTTCGGCTCGCCAAAGATGGTTTCCCCGGGGACCAAGTTTGTAACCTTTACGTGGCTTGCGGTGAAGCCTATCGGCCGACAACTCTTCTAGCGGCTATCTTGCAATCTGGTGAAGAAATGTGTGGTTCCATATCAATCACGGTGATGCCTTACCTTTAGAGGTCCTTTATCCTGCGGATTCGGCTTGCCCACAGAAGGAACTCTCTCTCCTTCGGTAATGGTGGCCAATATTCACCGGTGGATTGCGGCATATAGTCCGGCGTTTACTCGAGGAAAGAATGAGTCATCATCTCGTATTCCTTCGCCCGAGTAGAGCTTCCATATACCTATTTGATGGCTTGGCTGGTCTTTCATCGTCCGACATGATGTGGCACGAGTTCCTGGTCGTCTACTCATTTCTTGCGGTTGGTAGAGGATTGCGGATGGAAGGCGGCTTCTGAGGTCAAAGCGGTCTGATTCATAGAGGTGGATCTTTTCGGATGTTTTCCTCGATTCTCGGTCAATATGGTGAGTCCTTGATCGGCGAGGAGGTGCGAACCGCAGTGACTTCACTTGACATTGGTGTTTCAGGCTAGTGAACATCGGGCGGGGTATCTCACTTTCAGAGTAAAGAGGAATGCTTCATTGAGCCTTATTTTCCCTGCCGTTTATTTCGCCCGGTTCGGTTCGACCAACTTTATGTTGGGAACCGAACCGATGGCTCGGACTTCGTGGTGGACTTGTGGATGGCCTTCGAGCATGGTTGTGGAGCGTCATGGGATGTACCGGTGCTAGATTTAGTCTACCAAGTTTAGACCATCAGCTGGAGTCGACTTTTCTTTATTGCAGTTGGCTCTTAGTAGCTAATGAGCGGTCCTGTGAGGGCTATCTCGATCACGGTGGCGGCGGCGTCGCTGGCCGATACTCGGGCATCGGGGATGCGCTCGAGCTTCGAAGAAGCGTCGCCAACCTCCTCGGCGGCCGAAGTGCGGAGGAGATCGAGTTACATTCTTTGGGACTTGAGGAAGGACCAAGCGGAAGCTGCAGTTCGTGAGGAGAACCTTGGTACTTTTCTCCTTCCACACTTCATTTTATTATCCCTTTCATTGTATTTCTCATTCAACTGAATTTTCGCAGGGAAATTTGTTGAAGAAGAAGATTTTCATTCCTCTCGAGCGGTTAAGCGAAAGAGGTTAACCCATAAGTCTCGCAGGAATCCTCGATCTTTTGACGTAGATCTGACCAGCGATGACCCAGTTAGTGACGGAGGTAACAATCCGTCATAGCGTAACCTGACCTTTTTAAGCTTTTCAGCTTTTAGGAGATTGACATCTTTCCGCCTCTATGCAGGGGGTTTCAAAGCTCATGATTCTGGCTTTGATTTTTTCTATCATGATTCTGCTGGGCCTAGTTCCACTTATGCCGAGCCTAGCTTCACTCAACAAATGCATGGGGCTATGGCGGAGAAGCCTGAGAATACCAATGTAGGACCTGATTCAGAGAATCCAGGTACATCTAACATCGATAACTCCTCTTCTGGATGGCGAATGCGAGAATTGAATGACTCGGAATTCGTACCCCCACTAATTGCCTCTTTGCTTTTTGCTCTTTTAGAGAAATTGCAGGAGACAAATGCACAACCCGAGATTAGGCAAGCTAACTCCACTGTAGGAGGTAAGTCGCCTTACGATTGTTTGCCCATTTTCAGTTGCATTTGTTTTTTTTTCCTAATGCTCTCCCTTTCTAGACTTCTCAATGGAAGACTTCGTGGAAGCTGGTTTATACGACAATACCGCCATGGATGATCTGCTACATGCTCTATCACAGGGTGGCGATACTCTTGGTGGAGACTTTCCTGAAGCAACTATCCCCGAAGAAGGTATGAATTTTCTCTTCGATTAATTATAGGACCAGCCATTTGGCTAATACTACTATGATTAAAGGAGTCTGAGAAATTCCCTTTGTGTAATGGCAGGCACTCCTCTTCCCGCCGCTTTTTGGTCGGCTACTCTGGTGTTGAGATAGATGAGCATCTTGAGGGTCATTGCGGTTGATAGTATCGATGATAGATACTCCTCTGGTAAACTCGCCAATCCCTAAAGTCACACCAAAGATGGCGGGTAAGAGCCCTCCAACTAAGTATGCATTCATCAGTTTTTGGTGAAGATTCTAAGGTCCTCTTTTCCTTATCACGAGAACCTACATCTCGCCTCCATGATTTGGCGAGGGCGCTGATGGTGGACGAAGATCCATCCCGGCTTAACATCTGTTTAGAAGCTGCGCTCGTTCTTTTCCTTGATGAACATGGTGATCGATAAGATTCTCCGTGGCGGGCTTTCTCTCCATCAGTTTAGGCCATTGCTTGGTCCCCGGACAGTCCTGATACAGAATATGGGTCACCCTGAACTAGCTCAAGCCATTGCCGACGATCTTGCTCATCTAGAGGGGAAGCTTCAGAGACTTCAAGAATTGCAGGCAGCCGGAGCTTCCTCGTATGTAGCTACTCAGACAGACGCGCGTTTAGAGGCATGGCGCGATGCTCGTGCCTTTACTGGACTCGAGGTCAGATCTGAGAGAAGCGCCGATCAGCTTCAGGCTGTTGTTCTTTGAGACATATTCTTCCCTAAGCCATATCGGTGGTATTGTAGCGAGTCGCGGAGAGGATATCTTGCTTTCGGGAGGAGCTCAAGCGAGGAAGAGAACATAGAGTGCGGAGGTGGCAAGGCCAACAAGGAAGAAGCTCTCGCCGTCGCGTCTAGGGAACTCGAACTGTCGAAGCATAAACTGGCTGAGATCGAAGAGGCAGCCACGAAGACACTGAATACCGATGAGGAGTCTTTCAGGGCTAAGCTGCAGGGAGAATTCCACCAGGCTTATAGTGATGAAGTGTCTCAGCTCGAACAACAAATCCTTTGTCATAGACTTGATGTTTAAACAGTTGTAGCTCCTTTTATATTTGCTTCAAATGAATAAGATTTATTCCTTTCATTGTTTATTATGATTCTTTTACTTCGTCTGAAATAATTAACCATAATACTTATAGGATTTTTGGCAAATCCTCAGCCATCAACGGGTTTGATTTGCCTTTACCAATTACCGTTTGAATTGGGCTAGCATGTGGATTATCTGGATCCGTTCCGCACGTGACGTTGTGCTAAAAGAATGAAACTCTTCTAGACTTGTTGCTATGATATTGAATACATAGGCTCGGTACTCTTTACGGGCAAGAAACCACGACAGCAGCGTGTTCAGTAGACTCATCCCTTCTTAGGCTTGGGATAAAATACCCGAATCGGACTCGGTGTCTTCTTCAATCGGAAAAAGACTAAGCCGGCAGCGGCGTGTGGTTGGCTTTATCCTTCTTAGGCCGGGATAAAATACCCGAATCAAACTCTAGTGTCTCCTTCAATGGAAAAGACTAAGCTGGCGTAGCGTGTTAGGCGTCGGCTTTGTTATTGACCCGGCCTTCGCGGGTTTGATGAGCCTTTACCAACTACCGTTTGAGTTGGGCTAGCATGTAGATTATCTAAATCCGTTCTACACACAACGTTGTGCTAAAAGAATGAAACTCTCTTAGACTTTTTGCTACGATATTGAACACGTAGACTTCGTCTTTTTCACGGGAAGACTAACCCGGCGACGCGTGTTAGGCGTCGACCTATCCCTGCTTAGGATTCGGGATCAAATTCCCCAAGAAGAATCTTGGATTAAGGAGTTTTGGTTGATAGGATTAAATTGGTGAGAGAGGAGGAACTTTATGTTCTATTTCTCAGAATGAAACCAATAGCAGGGGCCTGCTATAGGAATCAAGAGGGTTCAGACGTCCTTCAGTCGGACGACTTGATCCAAACAATCTCGGCGCATACCTTGGTCGGCTACCTAGATGCAAGTTCGGTGCTTACCTTGGTCGGCTAAGCTGGAAAAGGGATGGGCGAGGGTGGGATCACCACTCACGAGAGCGAAAGGACTCGAGGTAACCTTGGTGGACAACTGATGCGAAAATCTCGGCGCATACCTTCAATGGTAGCTACCTAGAATGAAAGATGGGACTAAGAGTGGGATCTCCACTCAGGAACGAAGAGACTCGAGGTGACCTTGAGGCGGACAACACAGTGCGAAAATCTCGGCGCATATCTTGATCGGCTACCTTCAATGAAAGATGGGACTAAGAGTGGGATCTCCACTCAGGAACGAAGAGACTTCGAGTGACCTTGGCGGACAACACAGTGCGAAAATCTCGGCGCATACCTTGGTCGGTAGCTACCTAGAATGAAAGATGGGACTAAGAGTGGGATCTCCACTCCAAGAACGAAGAGACTTCGAGTGACCTTGGTGGACAACTGGTCTAAAACCTCGGCGCATACCTTGGTCGGCTACCTAGAATAGGATGGATAGAACCCTTCCGTTTATCGAAAGGGATCTTGCGCTTGGAGAGGAAGAATTTTATATTCTATCTCCGTGAAAGGAGAGTGGGCCTCTTGTTCATAGAAGGAATCAAGAGGGATTTTGGTAATGTACGAGAAAATTTGTAGACCTACAGTCAAGGAATTTGATCGGTGGGGAAATTATGATGGAGGATAAATCTAGGGTTATCCTCAAGGAAAGTGGGTGAAACATCCCGAGGAACTTCCGTCGAAGCGGGTTATCTGAAGATACTAAGGGTAGTATTTCTTGGGGAACTTCCCATTATCGGCATTAATTGCGGTCGTTATTTTAGGTAATTAGGAATCGCACCATTAGAGTGAGCCGTTTCTATTACAAGCGGACCCTCCCATTTAGGTTGAATTTACCTTTCTTCTTGGAGTTGAGGATTATCGGTAGTCGGCGGCGAGGACCGGATCTCCTTCCACGAAACTCCTTTGTCGTACTTTCTTGTTGAAAGCTCGACATCCTAGCTTGGTAGAACTCAATGCATTGTTGAGCTTCGGCTTTTCATCCAACATCTCGAGCTCTTGAGGCGTTTTTGATGATGTTCCTCGATCGTCATCTCATTGCGATGGCGATCTTGGTGTGGAATCGGATTTCCAATGGGAGAATTGCTTCACAGTAGACCCGAGAATACGGGGTCTCTCGGTTGGCGTCGTGCGGTTGTCGCGATATGCCCGAGTGCTTCTCGAGTTTATCATCCCAATCTAAGCTTGTTATTCTTCACAAGTTTTGACAAAATTTTGATGATTGTCTTGTTGAGCGCTAGCTAATCCATTTGCGGTGGATTATAGAACATCGATGAGCGTCTTGTATCTTGAATTTCATAAAACGATGAAGGAATTGCGATGAATTGGGGACCGTTGTCATGCACGATCCGTCTTGGAACAGGTGTCGGTAGATGACATGGTGTTTGATAAATTTGATGGCGGTACTCGCCTTTACTTCTTTTAGCGGATTGCTTGACCCACTTGGAGAAGTAGTCGGTGATCGCTAGAATAAACCGATCGCCTTTGGTGACGGAGGAAAAATGGGACCTAGCGTCCATTCCCCATGTCTCGAATGGCGGGATGTGGCGAAGGATGCAAGCTGCTCACGGAGGTGATGCATATAATTGGCGTGAATTTGACAGCGTGGCATTTCGGCGTGCAGCGATTCGTCATTAATCATTGTTGGTCAAAAGTAGCCCATTCTCGATTCGATCGTAGAGCTTGGGACCCGGTGGTGTCGCGCATTCACCTTCGTGTGCTTCGAAGGACCTCTTACGCCTCTTTGTTTGAAAGGCATCGGGTAAAGACCATCGTACCCGTGATATAACATGCGGGTCTACGTGTTGTAAAGAATCTTGGAGCTCTTGGCGGATTGACTCTCTCTCCCTTCGTCTTACGGCGAGAATACCATGCAAGACGTAGTCGATGATAGGAAAGCGCCAATCTCGGGGCTCCAATTTGGTTTGGGTCGTATGCACTCCTTTGGTAACTACCCCCTTATTTTCTTGTACCTCATCATATATTGGTACGAAGAGTTGGTGAGTCCTGACCGTAACTAGTTATTGATTGTCGAGGAAGGTTGTGCCAGCGATACTGCTAATGCGGCCAATGCATCGCATAAAGCGTTACGTGGAATATATTCGATGAAGAATTCTTCAAATGAGTCCGCCATTTCAACGGCTATCTGATGATAGGGGACCAGATCAGGGTTCCTAACTTCGTAGTCACCACGGATCTGCTTAACTATCAATTGCGAATCGCCGTACGCTTCGAGATACTCGACCCCCAGCTCCTTGGCGAAACTAAGTCCAATAAGTAGCGCATTGTATTCGGCTACGTTATTAGAGCAAGGTTCAGTGAGTGAATAAGCACGGGGCATGACATGATTCCCCGGGGAAACTAAGACAACCCCAACTCCGGCGGAGATCTTGGAACATCCGGGGGCACTTGCCACGTTAGTAGCTCGAGAAGCCCCGTCAAAATACAACTGCCATATTTGCTGGTGTGTTGTAGTGTTGACTTCGTGTACTTCATCTGGTAGGTCATCATATAACTCAGCTGCGTCCGTCGTCGGGTTGGCAGCCAGGAGGTCACAAATTGCTTGTCCTTTAACTGACTTCTGTTGTTTGAAGTGCAAGTCATATTGGGACAAGAGCAAGGCCCATTTTGCCAAGCGCCAACTCATAGAATTTGGGTCATGAATATTCGGACCGGTTCGTTGGAAATGACATAAATCGTGCAATGCGACTAAATAGTGCATCTTACGAATTGCGAACACTAGTGCTAGGCAACGCTTCTCAACGGTGGATATCGAGATTCGTACCGACTAGTGTTGACTCGGGTAGTACTTGCTGTTATGGCCGGTCATCGTCTTGCGCCGACAAAGCTCAACAGTGGTCCGTTGCCTTGATGTAAATCGGAATGGCTTTCATTGCGGTCGCGACAAGAACAAGAGGTTTAGAGATCACGATTTGATCTCTTGAATGCTTCGGCGGTCGTCCCAAATAAGCGACCGCCCTTCTTGTTCAACAGAAAGCGGTTGGCACTTCGGATAGGTTGGATATGAACCGTCGGATGTCATGTCGCCCTTGTAACCCGAGTTCTCTCAGTTTCGGAGGTTGCAACTCTTGAATCGCCTTCACTTTGTCGGGATCGGCGTGGATGCCCTTATTAGTGGCGACAAAGCGAGGAACTTGCCCTGGACATCCTAAGGAAGGATTTGGCGGGATTCATCTTTAGGCGATGGGTTCGCATGAGCTCGAATACCGTTCTAAGATCTTTGATGTGATCTCCTTTATCCGCGGCTTTTCACGACCAAGTCGTCGGCGTAGCGATTGACCGTTTTCGGAGATGGTCTGGAAAATTTTCGTCATTGCTTTCGGTATGCGTGGCCGGCATTTTGAGGCGAGCGGCATGGCCGTGTGGCAATATATACCGATGAAGTTACGAGCGGCGTATTGCTTGGCGTCATCGGGTGCATTTTGATCGATTGTAACCGAAAAACCATCCATGAATGACATTCTTTCGAACCCACGCGTATTGTCAACTATGACGCCGGTGATTGGGAGAGGAAAGTCATCTTCGAACAGCGGCATTGGTCTGTAATCAACCTGATTGATTGACCCATTCTTCTTCATGGCTGGGGCGATATTTGCCACCCAATCGGGATGTTGAATTTCCTTGATGAATCGATTCTATGAGTTTCTTCACTTCGTCAGCGATTGCTGCAAGATCGTGGGCGAAACCGTCTCTATGATTTGCTTGCGGGTTTGACATCCACCTCGATGTTGGCGATGTGTCGCCACATTAGGGTCGAGTCTGGCATGTCCTCGTAGCTCGGCGAATACATCGATATACTCCACGATTAGAGGCGATCAACTCTTCCTTCTCTTAGGAAAGAGTATTGCGATGTTTATGGCGTAGGATGCTCTTAGTCACCCATATTAACTGGACTACCTCGTCCTTAGTGGGGGTTCTCTTTATTGAATCTATCCCCAAAGCGCTCTTTGAGTTGATGGATCCATGGGTCTTCCCATGTTGGCATATCTTCATCACCCTCAATAGTAGCGGGGATCGTAACCATATTTGACATCAAAGCCTTGGCTTCTCAGAAGTTGTGGGAATCAAGAGAAGAATCGGGCGAATGTCCGTCTCCCTCATCGGGTGGATTATTATCAATCGACCATGAGCATTCATCTTCGAGGAGGATTAGTATCCCAATCCCTTCTAAATGCATAGTAGTTATCAGGCTTCCCTCTTGGGACATAAGCGCTTTGGGAGGACTTCGAGGACCTCGTCGAAACATAGACCTTCCCCTCGTGTCAAGTCATACCCCCACTTCTTCATGATATCCAGTGTTTCTGGACTATATCTGAATGTGTGGAGGATAGGCCCGTTATCATTTACACCTTCTTCTAAGAAATGATTTGGCATTGGGCGCATCTCCTCTTAGTAGATCAAGTCTTTTCACTACGATCTTAGGTGGGATAATGAGTGTTGTCCCAAAGAGTCTCGGAGCCGCTTTTGCGTAATGCAAGACGACCGAGTCGGTAAGTGCAACTCCGGATTGTTATATAAACCTGTCATCACATCATTCAAAGACAAAGGGTACTCTAAATCGTCATTTATTGATTCATCGGCAATTTGCCAATTACAATGTTCATCTGACGATTCTTCATCGTCAAGATTGATTACAAGGGGTACAATGTCATTTAAAACAAAACCACCACTATAACCAAGCCGACTTGGTATCGGCTTCTTCACGCTGTCCGTGCCTTGGTAGATGATTGATTTAGGACTCATTACAGTAGAGGAGAGAATCAGTGAAATAATTCTCCATCCCCTTAAACGGCTGTTTGTCTGCGACCACCGTCTTGACTTCATTGTTTGTGTCTACATATTTGAGACACTGATGAAGAGTAGATGGAACTATAACGTTACTGTGGATCCAAGGTCGACCCAACAATAAGTTATAGGAAGTCTTTCGTCAATCACATAGCAGGTGACCTCGGACTTTAAGTCCCCCATTTAGCACTTTATCGGTTTTTCAGTAGTAGAACCTGGTGTTAAATCCGTAAATCACCGTGCTGTTGATGCCGGCTTCGCGGGGATTCTAAGGTGATACATGGTAGCGAGGGCATGATGCTCCTGTGAACCGGATCGACTTGGATCCGGTTAACTTCACTAGAGCCAATATACCCGGTGAAGTATAGCGGCCTATCGTGCTTGGAATTCCTTGTCTGCATATCCTCCTTTGTAAAAGTGATGCAGGGGAAGTGCTTAGCCGCAAGGTTGCATTGTTGGGCCGACTCTTCTGGGCTCGGCTTAATCTGGGTGAGGAAGACTTCTGAATCGGCCAGGGCTTCTTGAAGAGCTTCTCTTGTCTCTTTTGACAACCGCAGCAACTCGTAAAGAGTGATCCTTGCGGGGATATTGGCCAATTGTGCCATCACGCCAAACCGGAGAGCTTGAAGTTCCCGGTTTATCTCTTCCAATCGGGCGATTGAAGCGAGACTGCTTCGGGAGCTGAACTTCCTGTGGCTGCTTCTCTTTTGCCATAGTCTCTTTGGCAACTGCCTGTTGTTGTGCCTTTTCGGCGCGAGTGAGGGGTGTTGTCGGTACCCCCAGCTCTGACAGCGTTTTGGCATTTGGATCAGGAACTTCCGGGTACTTGTATGCGTACTTCGTGTCTCACGGTGGCGTGGGCCGGGTTCCCCGCCGGACGGTGGAATGTCGCCACACCTTTCGTCATCTCCCTCGAGCTGCGGAAGTAGCATGGCATACCTTTGCCTTCCGCTTTGACTTTTTCTTTGATGAAGAAGAAGCTACCCATTGATCATCTTCAAGCAGGTCTGGGTGGACCCATAAGACTTCGCCATTTGGGGCCGTATCGCGTCTGAGTCCTTTACGGCGTTGCTTGTGTGGGTCGCCATTCACCGCCTTCATTGCGACTTTGACCACTGGTTTAGGTTCAAACCATGTCAATGGCACTGACCCAAAGCTTATGGACACCGCATTTGCTCCGACCTTCTTTTCTTTGGACGGCTTCATAGTGATGACCCCTACGTCAATTAAGGCCTGGATTTTATCCTTAAGGCGAAGCCGCGATTTAGTGGGGTGATGAAGCGCCTGTGGTAGCGTGATATTTTGGATCGTTCGTCCTCATTGCTTCCTCTTGATTCTAAATCGGAGGGAGCTTGATCTTGTTATTTTCCACAAGATATTTGAAGAGACCGGGAACCTTGTCATCCCTAAAGGAATAGGACTTCGGGAATCTCGGCTCTGAGGCCTTCTGTTTCTGTGGCCCCGGTTGTCACTGCGATTGTGCTTGTTCTTGGCCCGTTGTTCTTCTTCTTCTTCTTTGGGGTTGGAGTTGGAACGTTTGGTTCGCGACTGCCGTCCTGGCCTGCTCTTTCCCTTTGCCACGTGGGACAAAGTTACGTTTCGGGGCTTCCGCTGTCGGCTGGCTTCTTTCTGCCTTCTTCCTCTTGAGGAAGCGTTCGGCTTGTTCACCCCGCACCTTCAAGTCTTTCCAGGTGTTGGACGGTGTTGTTCCCATTGCCTCGAGCACGTCTAGCGACAAGTTGTTGTGGTAGGTCTGGAGGATGAACTCCTCTGTTATTGGATCCCGGCAGTTCATTGCCTTGTTCCGAAATCGCTTGACGAAGGTATCCACAGTCTCTCCGTCCTTCTGCTTCTCATCGAGTAACGTTCCGACGGATATTTCGGTATCGTCATCGAAGAAATTGGAAAGCAGGGGACTCCATATCGTCCCGGTGTTGATGCTCCCTGTTTGGGGCGGTACGTCGAAAGGCGGCTCGAAGGGTGCCAGCGAATGACCGAACCATCGGGGCTCATTAGAAAATAACCCCAAGGTGCGACTTGAAGTAAATCAAGTGCTGCGTCGGGGAACCCTTCCCGTCAAACGGTGTGAAGTTTATTAAGTTAAACTTAGATGGGTACGGGATTGATTCCCACTCCCTCGGGTATGGGCAAGGAATACCCGTCTTCTTCACCTCTTGAGCGGAAATCAATGAGTTGATTTTGCTCTCGAGGTCTTTGATCTTCTCGCTCTCATGAGCAACAACATCTATATTATGCCCAGCGTTGCGTGGTTCAGGAGGGTTATCATCCTCTTGTGCTTCCTCTGATGCGAATCATTTGTCATCTTGGTCGGCGTCGATCGCGTGACTCGATTCACCTCGATGTTTTGTCAAGGCTTGGATCTGTTGGTCATGCATTTCTCTCATCGTCTGCATGGCCATATCCATCTCTAACTTGAAGTTTTCCCGTTGCTTAGTCAATGCTTCGTCTAGCATTTTAGCCACTTGATGCATGCGATCATAAAGCTTCTTGGGGCACCCTTCGCTAAATCTGATATTATCGAGAGGCAAGCTGCGAACCAACATCCGACGCATCATCCTCGGGTATCCCTCTCGAAGTTTGTCGTAGTTGGACCGTCGGATAGTCGGTTGCAAGCGAGTTAGCGTTGCGATTTGGTGGGGATAGCTCGTGATGATGATCCTTTCTGGTCATATTATTAGTGACCTCGGCAATTCATCCTCTGGGATGTCGTCCTTCTGCGAATCGCCTTGACCTAGGTCTCGGCGTGTTGGTGCTAAGTCTCACGAAGACCGAAACTCTTTACGGAGTTTCTTGATGGCAATTGCACTCACGAAACCTTGTCTTGATGAGCTTAGAGCACAAGCATGACCGTATTAGTTTGGGGAGCCCTTGAGATTTCTTCGTACCCACGCGGTAGTACGGCTCGTCGGTATGATCAGGAGCAACTGCCGTGTGTCGACACGATCCCTCGGGTATAGCGTCGTCGTCATCGGGCGAGCGTCTCCTTCAGAGAATGGACTTGTTCACGAAACTACCGAAAGTTACCGCCTTGACTTTCGCTTATGTGGCGTGAAGTCTCGGTGGACTCTCGGACTTCGACCTTTAGTCCGGTTGGTGGGACTGTAGGAATTTTCCTATCCTTCTTGGAGCGGGTGCGACCTCCTGCATGAGGAGTGACCCGTGATTCTTTTAGAGGACCCAAACGATCCTTGATAGTTAGTTTGGTGGTGGTGGCGGGAGTTGGCTTCACCACCGGTTCAAATCTGAGCATGCTGACTTTGGCGCCGTCGGACTTGGGCTTTGGCGAATTTAAGCGCTGTAGCCGGCTTAAGTCCGGAGAGAACTGGAATGTTGGCAGTCTTAGGTTTTGAAGCCGTGCCAGCTGGGGTTGGAGCACCGTTAGATTTGGGCCTCCAAACCTGGTGGTATGTTGGCGGCTTCTTTACTACCTCCTTCTTCAATTCACGAGCTTGTTGTACCAACACTCGTGCTTGTGCAAGAAGTGCACGACGCTTCCGAATACATTCCTGAAGCGTGGAGCGGTTCCGTTTGACACGGACCCACTCGTTGGTTGACGGCTTGGATGGACCGTCGATCACTTGAGGCTAGAGCCTCTGCGTTAGTCTGGATCTTAGATCCGCCTCATAGCGGATCCCATCCATGGATTGCATGGCTTTGGCGTGTTTGCGGGCCATGCTTTGTCGTCGCCTTTGGCGGGCTCGCTTGGAGAGTGCGGGCGCGTCATTGGCGTTCATCTCGGGCGCCGTCGTAGTCGGGACTTCGGGCGCCGATGGGGATTTCTCGCTACCTGCGGCAGCGGGGTTGGACTCGCCGTCCTGGGGCTCTACATCGGAGGCCCATCGGGTTCTCCTTGCAGCGGAGACCTTCTTGGAGCGGCGGGGAGAACTGGATTTGGAGGACGAGGATAGATACTCCTCGAACTTCTTACGGTCGAACTTCGAACTTCGACCTCTTCCTCCACCGGATAGGGATCAGCGGTTGCGTACGGCGACCTCCGATCGAGGGGTGGCTCCTTGTAATCGCGGCGTTCGATGGGAAAGTCGTTTTGATTGTCATTGATTTTAAACTTGTTACAGCTTCAGTCGCCTACAACAAAATTCAAAGAATATCGCCTTTTTATAAGGCTTACAATGAAAATCAAAAAAGATTACAACTTTTTAACCCTTTTAGAACAAGCGGGATCCGTTTATCGGATCCTCGCGTATTGGGTTCTTTACGTCTTAGGGGACTTTTATGTCCGTGGACCACCGCGCAATCCTGATCCAAGTGGAGATCTAGATGCTGGATCTGCAGATCTGAGGCGTTTATTTCATGAAGGAAATAAGACACCGACGGGGATCAACTCACGAAGGAGGTGATCGCCGGAGCGGGTGAGATCTACTAGGAGAAATCACACGCTCACCCTGAGACTAAGACGAAGCTTAGCCTAGAGGGTAAATCCGCAAATCTGACCTAGACCGGCATAGACTCGAGCTGGATTCTCTACCTTGCTGTGTAGATCTGAGCCGCAACGAACTCCTCGAGATCTGGATCTCGTCTCTTCTCTTGATCAATGCCCGAACCTGTGCCAAAGTCTTGATCTTCAGAACTTTAAAAAATCCGGATCTGCAGGGCTCTAGCGAGTCTTCCCCGAGATCCCCCAAATCCCCCGAATCCCCCCCTATTTATAGCATCGGGGGGGGTATGCCGGCCACACAAGTGGCTGGGCCATGATGGCCGAGCCACCTCGGTCACTGGCGAGGCACCTCGGCAAGTTGGCGAGTGGCTCGGCCATGATGGCGGACGAGGTAACTGGTGGCGTGCTATGTTCACCGTTTTACGTTCGCTATTTTCTCGATCTTCTGGGCTTAGGTCCTGCCTATTCTGACTCTTGGTCTTCCCCGGACTTAGATTCCGTCTGTATTTGGTTCCGGGACTAACTCTTGGTTTGTTCCGGTTCAACAGTTCTGAAATCCGATCGTCTGTTCAAGTCCGGTTTAAACCGTGCTTGTGACGCTGTGGGTTTGCCGTCGGGTTCGTGTCTCAACGATTCGACGTCCGTATTATCCGATGGGTTGTCATTCGCCAACTTCCCGTCACGAGTTGGTTTCGGGGATCTTGTAAGTATTTTTCAACGCCTACAACTGGTAGACGCCATTCTCCGTTTGTATTAATAAACCCGCTTCTCTCAGAAATTACCGAGCACCACCTCAAACCAGAAGCTACACCACTTTCAATCTGAATAACAGCTCTGATACCAATTGTTGGGATGCGGGGTCAACGCCCGTACGCCGCGGAAGCGATATCACCCGAGAGAAGGCTTTGATATATTCCCGTTTCACGAAGGAAACAAGAATAGAAAGTAAAATATCCCAACAAAGTGAGATATCTACTCTTCCTCTCAACAGTACTAGGATTGAATCAAGGGAACCTACAAACAATAGTAAATACACAGAAAACAAGAAAGACATCGAAATTTACGTGGTTCTAAGAAAATTGCCTACGTCCACGGGAGGGGGTGAGGGGAGATTTGACTATAAAGAACACCGACGACTTGTACAATCCACAAGCTCGTCCCAAAGAAAAAAAGCTTTGATTTTTACGCAAGAGAAATTGACCTCTCTCTTGTAAAATCCCTCCAAGCTCTCTCTTTTTCTCTCTTTTCTCCACACAAATAACCCTAGGTTTTAGTCCTTTATTTATAGGGAAATAAAGAACTATATCCTTTAAATTTGTCCGATGTGGGACTAAACTAATTTGTTTTTTTTTATAGGGTTGCTACAGGAACTTCGGGTTCCTATAGCGGCTTGCTACAGGAACCCGAGGTTCCTGTAGCAACGTGGGTGGCCCCCACGTTCACACTCACCATTCAAATTAACTCCTTCCTCTCCACTCGACGGCCCATATGCTTTATCTCATTTCTTTTTTTTTCCATAGGAACCGGCAAATCATAAAAAATAAATCAAGGTGTCTCATTCTAATAATGTCACTTGCTCCCACCACCATTCTGCTATCACTCGTACACCCTTCCTGGTGCAACAAATAGGTAGTCCTGAGGCTCCCCGAACCAATCTTGCAAAAGGGCATCAACAATCCTCCGCTGTAGATATCTCACGCTAATTGAGGACCTCCTATACTGGAATGATGTTGGGACAGACGCTCCAAATAAAATGTTTAACTCTGTTTGGAAGTGTTAGGACCGTGTCTGTATAATTAAATTAGTTTGATGAATAACAAACCTTCATATTTGTCTAATATATGTTTGAGATGTTGTATATAAGTTATAAGAAGTAAAAATCAAGTTCGATATTGAAAAGAGCAAGATGACCAGTTAATCACAGCTAATTCTGAAAAATTATCAAAAGTAAAAAAATCATGTTTAAGTATATGAAAGTGTCTGTATCATTGTCATGAATCCACAGGAGCAAGCGGAACTCATTTCGGAGACGTATAGCTCGAGATATGAATATTTTAGTTAAACAACATCGAAACAGTCAGCAGCAAATTCGAAACATACACCATGGCTGAAACTTTCACGAGCCATAACTTTGACTTAGTTATCGTAATCGCTATTATAATAGTGTTTCGGAAAGCTCTCAATCTGATCTATAAACTGTCGATGGAATTATCAAACATAGATGATGCAAACGTTCATAGAAGTTCAGATCATCAATGGTGAATAGTACCATCGATGGCTAAGTCGCTGGTTTCATATTTTTGATCTGTTTTTGGATTTAATCTCAGCCATTGATTATTATACATAGGCTCTTTCCTCATATTTTTATTACAGATTCCTGACCGAATTGAAAGAGAAAAAGAAAGAGAGGGGGTTGGGGGGGGCTAAGATTTCAATTTGGTGAAAGGATGTTACTCCTTCTCATAAAGCATACTCGATGTCGTTCTTCATCATCCAATCATCAACCTTCAAGAAGTGTTGCCCTTGGACTTCATCATCATCATCGTTCTTCGTAGATCTTCGCTTCAATCATTAGGAGAATAGTTTGCACAATCAAAGGGCTGTAAGATCTTTCTAGTTACACTTAATTGTTATTTATTTCTTTGTGTTGAACTTGTTTTTACGGCATATTGAAACCAAGGTGAATTAAGGGTTTACGGCATACTCAAGCCGAGGTTAAATTGAAAATTTGGTCACTAACTAGGCTAGGGATACTCATATGTGAAGAGTTTAGTTTAGACGACTAGTTTCTAAGCCTACTGAATTGAGTGTAAAATTCAGAAAACTTTCGCATATTGAGGAAGCCCTTCGCAAGAAGGAAGAGTGGATGTAGGATTGTTTATCCGAACTGCTATAAAATCTTTTGTGTTTTGGGTGTGATTGATTTTGATTATTTCATGTGATTATTGGATTGTTTACTATTTTATTTCCGCTACACATTCTGTGTAATTAGTAGGCAACCCTGATCACCCTCCTCTAAGCTTGCATCTCAAATCCAACAGGAAGTTCTCGTTGCTAAATAAATTTCCAGTTTGCTTTGTCTCTCTCACTAGATTCGGCTTCCTGTGATCCATCCTTCGTCTATAGTTAAATGAAATGCCCTACACATTGTAAATAACCCCCTTTTATTGAAATGCCAAATCAACTTGTCTTGATTCGCCATGGTACCCGACGGGATAGCTTTAATCATTTCGGCTTCTTCAGGCCAAAATAAATTGTCAATTAGCTATTCATTCCATATCATGTGGTTTGGATTTAATAAATCACCTATGGTGGCATTAAGAACAAGAAAGTCCTCAGAGTTTGGAACATCGATCAGTCCGTAAACAAGACTTAGTGAGCTGTTATCAATTCGCCATCTTGACCCTGCCTCAATCACATATGATGGCTATGCCCAAGTTGAGCTTTAAAGACGTCCCCCCTCTTAAAAATATTATGAGCTCAAAACTTGGTAGACCAGAGAGTGCTTATTAGTCACCGGTCGCCAAGTTTCTTTGCTAGTAGAGCTACATTGAAAGGTTTTAAATTGCGGTACCCTAGATCTCCATATGCTTTCTTTGCATAAATTATATTCCATGTGACCCAATCTCCATATGCTTTCTTTGCATAAATTATATTCCATGTGACCCAATGCATCTTCTTTTTGCCTTCATTGCTCCCCCACCAAAAATGTCGAGTCATGCTCTCCAATTTATTGCAAAAATAGTCAGGTAATAGAAAACAACTTTTTAGTGGTAAGCATGATCCATCCCAATCTAAAAGTTTGTACAAACTTGATATGGATTTTGTCAACGACAATTGTGTGGATTCTTATAATATCCTAATTGTGAGAAATAGCTTGTTGAAATTGAGAAAATACTCCGTCATCTTTAATATTTTTAGGGACAATACCAGCTATAACTTGACGAATTGTGTTAATTATGAGTGATTTAGGTGTTGCTTTTGGGCAAATATTTCTCCTTTATCATAAATTAAAACGGTTGAAACAGAGGGAGGGAGGGAGGGAAGGAGAGAGAGATATAAATATAATTTTTTTTCATTGATGTTATTAGACCCTGAGGTTTAACATCCAATTCTTTTGTTAGAATATAAAAATATAGCCTCAATCCTCACTAAAATTTTGGCGTTTTTGTGTAATGATTAGAGAGACTTGAAGATGGTATCAGAACAATCTAAGTTCAAATTTCACTAGCCACAACTAGTTTCAGCCCATAAGAAAGACGCCAACCTGTGGAAGCATGTTAGAATATAAAAATATAACCTCAATCCTCACTAAATTTTTGGCGTTTTAGTGTAATGATTAGAGGGACTTTAAGATGGTATCAGAATAATCTAAGTTCAATTTTCACTAGCCACAACTAGTTTCAGCCCATAAGAAAGACGCTCAACCTGTGGAAGCATGTTAGAATATGAAAAATATAACCCTCAGTATTCTCACTAAAACTTCAGAGTTTTATGTAATTGTTAGAGAGTTTGATATCTTTTACATAACTAAAGCAAACTAAGTCCCGAAATCAACACAAAATCTAATTAACAAGCCCCAAGGCACCTGCAAGTTTTAGTGCCAGACCAATTGCCACCAAATGGCCTGTCGTGCTTGTTATGCGCATCCCACCAGGCCCTACAGTTGCGCACATCACAATTTCTGTCTGTTGGATGCTCATCGTGGCGCAATCATCATGATTCAGCTGTCATTTGACACAAATCCTAATTAGTCCCCTCAATAAAAATAATAATAACAATAACAAGGATAAAAGAGTACTGGTGTGTTCCTCAGCGTATCTTGTTGGTGTATACCTGACATAGTGTACATCTAGACTATTAGTTATGATATGAATATATGGATAATACACGTTGTGGGGATCTGGATATGTACCAAGTCAGTAACACTTACAAAGTGCATGGAGGGACATATCAACCCCTTTTTACTCATAATGATAGTATGTGCTTGAAGCTTTGGTCAGTTTATCTTGACAAGAAGCTAATTGTGAATCTGCTTAAGTCTAGATAGACACCAAAACTCAAGAAGTCAAGAAGAGAGATTATATGTAATTAAACATATACGAGCAACATTCGATTTTCAGCCACATCGTGGATGATATTCGTCATTCTTGTACACAACTAGGAGATTGGGATCAATTTTCAAGCAGTTCGTTGAACGGGGAATGAAACGGCTCATGTGTTGGCCCAGAGAGCTAAGGAATTTGATGATTATATGGTTTGGCTCGAAGACCCTCCATCATTTTCACAGAGTATTATACAATTTGATAAAGAGAGGCTTCGATCCAAGTTCTTTTTCTCCGCTTACAGGGTTTTAATTTTTAGATGGGATGTATTTTGATGAATTTTCCCTTAGAAAAAACATATCCCGCATATTTGTATCAAATTATCAATTGACTATGACAGAAAAGGTTTAACAATTTGATTCGTGCCTTGGTTGTATTGGATGAAGATGATAGCGAAAATGAGGAAGAAGGCAAATAACTTCATCTTTGCTTTTCAAGATTTGAATTGGCTTTCTAAACTTGAGTAATGATTGAGAGAAACCCTCATTAGGGGTATATATCGTGTTAGGAGAGCAGAAAAAATTATTAACTGGTGTTATGGTTGACTCAAATACTAATCCTAATTGATCTATGCTTGATAGAGATAAGGACTAGAACTACTTGGCTATTTACTTGAGATTAATAAGAGTCCAATGTCACATGGACTTTTGTAAATAAAGTGGCAGCACTCTAGTTTATGATAGAGTTGGTTTATACTGCAATTCTATTGGTGAAGACTTCTCTCTCTTTTACAAGTATTGCCAAGGCTTGTGCCTTTATAAATATCATTGGATGTGCAGGCAGCAAACCTGAGAGAGTCACGGCAGAGAAAGGCAGAAGGTCTTTTTGGATTACCTGCAGCCAACCCACATCTTGTTAAGGGGTTTTTATCAACTTTTGGTTGGTGATTGAAGGCTCTCTTATGTTCATCTTTGAGAGATTATAGAGGTGTTATTTAGGGATTGAGTGATTGAGAGATTCCACTTTGTATTCCTCACAATTTAGTAAAGCTATTCTCCTCATTCGCTCGTGGACATAGCCTACAAGCCGAACCACGAAATCTTTGTGTTCATGTGTTCTCGATATGTTTTGTGCTTTTGTGTGATTGATATTAGTTTATCCTGGGGTTTGTCATAACAAATTGGTATCAGAGCCCTCAGCTATTGATCGGATGAAGAGATGACGACAACAACTACGAAGTGGGATATTGAGAAGTTTGACGGCAACATCAATTTCAGCCTTTGGTAAGTTAGGATGATCGCCGTGTTGACACAGAGTGGATTAAAGAAAGCTTTGTTCGAAGTCAAAGAAACCGGCTACAATGATGGAGGAAGATTGGAGCGAGTTGGATGATAAAGATCTCACAACGATCCAGTTATATTTGACAAATGAAGTTTTGCAAGAAGTTCTCATGGAGAAGACAACCGCTGATTTGTGATCTAAGTTGGAGGATTTTTATTTGACGAAGTCGCTCACTAATCGCCTCCTCTTAAAGCAGTATTTGTACACACTTCGGATGTCGAAAGGTACACCCATCAAATCTCATATTAGTGAATTTAATTCTATGATTATAGATTTGAGTAAGATTGATGTTAAGATCGATAATGAAGATCAAGCCCTATTGTTATTATGTTCTTTGCCACCTTCCTACAAGTACTTCAGGGATACTATGATTTACGGTCGAGATTCTATTGGCATCAAGGACATCAAAGAGAACTTGTTGAATAAGGAGAAGATCGATAAAGAGTTAACCACAAGAGAAAGTGGCGATAAAGCTGATGGCTTGTTTGTTCAAGAAAGATCGGAAGAAAGGGGCTTTGGAGGTAACAGATATAAGTCGAAGCACAGAAATCTGACCTGCAGATATTGCAAGAAGAAAGGGCACATCAAGGTCGATTGTTACAGGTTGAAGAACAAGAATAAATAAGAAGAGTATGAAGAAAAATCTAAGGAGGACTCTGCTGAAGTTGATATTGTTGAAGATGTGATTTTGTTAGTTACAAGTGATAAAAATAGGAGCATAGATGATTGGATTTTGGATTTGGGTTGTTCCTATCATATGTGTCCTAATTGGGACTGGTTCACCACTTATGAAGCTATTGATGGTGGAGTTGTTCTTATAGGGAATAACGCCTCATGTAGGACCATTGGGAAAGGTACAATTCGGATTAAGTAGCATGATGGAGTCATCAGAACTTTGACTAATATTAGGCATGTTCCAGGTTTAAGGAAGAATCTCATCTCTTTGGACATTCTTGAAAGTCTTGGGTGTAATTTTTAGGTGAATGTGGAGTTCTTAGGATTACAAAAGGCTCTCTTGTTGTTATGAAAGGAAAGAAGATCGGCATCTTGTATATTTTGCAAAGTTCTACCGTTACCGGTTCGGCTATAGTTGCATCATTGATATCAGGATCTGATACTACCAGATTATGACATATGAGACTTGGTCATATGAGTGAGCGCGGATTGGTCAAGTTGAGCAAGAAGGGTCTTTTATGTGGACAGAGTACAGGAAAATCATGATTCTGCAAGCATAGCATCTTCAAGAAGCAGAAAAGAGTCAGCTTCAGTATGGCAGTGCATCAGACTAAAGGTACTTTGAATTATATCCATTTAGATCTTTGGGAACCTTCTTCAAGTTGCCTCGAAGGGTGGTAGTTCGAGATATTTGTTGACCTTTATTGATGACTACTCTAGGAAGGTTTGGGTCTACTTTTTGAGACATAAACATGAGGTGTTTGTGACTTTCAAGCAATAAAAGTCTTTGATTCAGAAGCAAACTGGGAGGCTGATTAAGAGGCTTAGAACTAATAATAGCATTGAGTTTTGTGAAGGATAATTTAATAAGTTCTACAACAAGGAGGGAATCGTTAGACATCATACAGTCCCTCGCACACCGCAAGAGAATGCAGTGGCAGAATGTATGAACAGAACCCTTTTGGAGGAAGCTCGTTGTATGATGTTCAATGCAGGTTTAGACAAGAAATACTGGGCGGAAGCGGTGAATACGGCTTGTTACTTAGTGAATCGGTTGCCATCTACTGCTATTAGTTATAAAACTCCAGAGGAGGTTTGGTCCGGTAAGCCTGCGGATTATTCTAATCTAAGAATATTTAGTTGCCCTGCATATACGTATATTGGTCAAGGAAAACTTGAACCTCGAGCAAAGAAGTGCATATTCCTAGGTTATGCATCGGGTGTTAAGGGTTTTAGGTTATGGTGTCCTGATCCAAAGTCTCCTAAAATTATTATCAGCCGTGATGTCACTTTTCATGAGTCTGCTATGTTCCACCAAAATGACCAACAATTTCTGGCTGACATGCCGCACTGTGACATAAGGTGAAGTTAGAAATTCATGATTCAGCTCTTCAGCAAGATAAGACTACGGGAGCTCAGCAGCCTAGATCCCGTTCAAGTAGATGAAGCACCTCAGCAGCTGCATGAATAGCAGAAATACACTATTGCTAGAGATCAGTTTAGACGAGATATTCGACCACCACGAAGATATAAAGATACAGTAGCTTATGCATTATCGATTGATAAGTTTGTGCCCTTCAGCTATTCAGAAGTTACTTCAGGTGATAACTTCGCTAAGAGTTATGGTCGTCGTGCGGATAATTCAGTCGATTTGTTGAGGAGGCCTCTTTCAGTTGGTAGGTTCAAGCCGGGCTTGGACTTGATCGATATGTGCCGCACTTAGATGCCATGCGAGGCTATTGGAGAAGGTGGAGTAAGTTAGCTTATTTTGGAGTAAGGAATTTTCTACATATTTGAGTCAAGGTGGAGATTTGTTGTTGTGTGACTCAAATCCGTTTTACCTGAATCTGAATTGTCTTTGACTGTCTCTGGAATTAACTGAGAACATGTTGTAGCAAGTGCACATGTTATGCTTTGGTTAGTTGGTGTTCTATTCGGCCAATAGCATTAAATCCTCTTGTTTATTTGGTTAATTGGAATCCTATATCTTAGTGGAAGTCTAACAGGATATTGTTAGGTGGTCCAATTACATGGAATTTAATTCGAACAAGGACTCCTATGTTCACAAGGATATTCGTGTAGGTCCTTTATTTAAATACCCCATGGGATGAAGACTGTAGATTGGCAGCAGCGGCAAAAGCATAAAAACCCTGCAGACTGAAGTTATTTCAGGGAGATTGGTGAAGCCAATTTGTTATCTTTTCAGCTCTCTTTTATTCCTTTGTTTTCGAGAGATTGTATTAGGCTTTTGGGGTATTTTTGGGATTGAGTGATTGAGAGATTCCACTTTGCATTCCTCACAATTTAGCAAAGCTATTCTCCTCCTTCGCCCGTGGACGTAGGCTACAAGCCGAACCACGTATATATTTGTGTTCGTGTGTTCTCGATATTTTTTGTGCTTTCATGTGATTGATATTAGTTTATCACTGGGGTTTGTCATAACAACTGGTTCTCACATTGCAAATCTTAGCTAGAACATTTGCAGGATATTTTCTAAAGATTTGCAATAAAGATATTCTTGGGTTTGGCTAGGATTCATATGGTATGGCTCGGATTTGGCTCCTATCAGAGAAAATATAACATAAATCAAAATTGGCCATTTCCATTGTACAATTTCGAAAGTTCTGTTTATATTCAACAATCTTAAAATTGAATTGAATAGCAGAAATAAACATGTTCCATAAATCTACATTAGGAGGGCCAAAGTTTAGGCCCAATATCATTACTCTTGATCTAAATTTAGCATAATCCTTCAGCAGACAAAGAGAGTTTGTCTGAAATTAAGATAGAAATGAAGGTTTTGCTTCAAAAAACGATAGTAATGAAAGAGTTTCTGAAATTTCACTAGTATTGTTACGAACACATAACACGTGTATCCCTATCTATGCAAATCAAACCACCATATGCACAGACATAAAAAATAGGTAGAGGGAAACCATTCCACTGCGTAACTTCATGTATGTCTCTCCTTTCATTACTCAAATTAAGGGAAAACTAGAGAATTTCTCCATGCAAAATTAATCACTCCTATTTATTCTGAGAACATTTTTGGAAGCACCTACACACATCAGGAGCAATGCAGCTGCCGCCAATAGGAGTTGGCGTGGTGCTGTTGTCGGATCGGCAGAAAGCACCGCAGTTTTTAAGAAGGCATGGCGGAGTTACAGGACGATCATAATGGCATATTGTTATACCTTGAGCTTCCACTTCTGTTCACACATAACAACAAAATTAAACATTAATACACACTATACATAGATCCGGTTCATACTTTCCCTTTGACTTGTTAGTTTTGCGCCTTCCTACTACGGAGCTATTTTTAGTCCCTACATACTAAGGTGTTGTTTGACAAAGGGTTAAGTGAAGGGTTAAGGAGACTTATGTTAGATCAAGAAAAGATAAACCTTTTGCTTTAATAAATAAAACCCTAATCAATCCCAATGATTGTTCATGTCAAACTATTGAGATAATTAAGAAGATGCGGAACCATACCTGAATCCATGGAGTAGGATGTGATTCTTGAGCTTTTGAGATGTAGATCTTCCAAATCTTGTACATATATATCTTCCTTAGAGAAACCCTAATCCTTCTGAAGATGAGAAATCAGAAAGAGATTCTACATAGAGATTTGGGGAACCACAACCCTATTTATAACTAAATCAGTTATTCATAATTATCAATTCAGCCCATCATAGAATTAATAATTGTATTTTGGTTTCTACACATAGGAGGCTCATACTTTAATTATGCATTAAAACCCAAACCCTAAATTAGATCACTTTAATGGGCTAACCTTGGTTGATAGCACATAATACATATTTATTTAATATATTGGCCCATATATTGGATTTAAATCCAACAACTTAACCCTTCCTTAACCTCCCAAACACAAAAAATCTATGCAAGACTTAAAGTGGGTTAGCCCTCTATAATTTGCCAAACACAAAAAATATAAAGGATTAAGATAACCCTTCGATGGGTTAAAATGAGTTAACCCTTCCAAGTGAGGGGCTTACTACTCCTCCTGTTTAGGAGGATTAAGAGATAACCCTCTATTTATAAAGAAAATAGTCAAAATCTTTATTATTCCCAAACGCTAAAAATTATCACAATGGTTAAACTAAATCTTACTTAAGGCCTGTTTGGCAAAGGGTTAAGTGAAGGGTTAAGGAGACTTATGTTAGATCAAGAAAAGATAAACCTTTTGCTTTAATAAATAAAACCCTAATCAATCCCAATGATTGTTCATGTCAAACTATTGAGATAATTAAGAAGATGCGAACCATACCAATCCATGGAGTAGGATGTGATTCTTGAGCTTTTGAGATGTAGATCTTCCAAATCTTGTACATATATCTTCCTTAGAGAAACCCTAATCCTTCAAGATGAGAAATCGAAAGAGATTCTACGTAGAGATTTGGGGAACCACAACCCTATTTATAACTGAATCAGTTATTCATAATTATCAATTCAGCCCATCATAGAATTAATAATTGTATTTTGGTTTCTACACATAGGAGGCTCATACTTTAATTATGCATTAAAACCCAAACCCTAAATTAGATCACTTTAATGGGCTAACCTTGGTTGATAGCACATAATACATATTTATTTAATATATTGGCCCATATATTGGATTTAAATCCAACAACTTAACCCTTCCTTAACCTCCCAAACACAAAAAATCTATGCAAGACTTAAAGTGGGTTAGCCCTCTATAATTTGCCAAACACAAAAATATAAAGGATTAAGATAACCCTTCGATGGGTTAAAATGAGTTAACCCTTCCAAGTGAGGGGCTTACTACTCCTCCCCGCTTAGGAGGATTAAGAGATAACCCTCTATTTATAAAGAAAATAGTCAAAATCTTTATTATTCCCAAACGCTAAAAATTATCACAATGGTTAAACTAAATCTTACTTAAGGCCCTGTTTGGCAAAGGGTTAAGTGAGGGGTTAAGGAGAGTTAACCCCTCCTTAACCTACCAAACATAAAGTTTACAGGTGTAAACCGAGTTAACCCTCATAATTTGCCAAACACAAAATTAGTAGAAGGATTTACAAATCCCTTTAGAGGGGTTAAAATGAGTTAACCCCTCAAAATGAAGGGTTTACAAATCCACCTATTTAGAAGGATTAAGAGATAACCCCTCTGTTTATAGAGAAAATGTTCATAATCCTTTTTATTCCCAAACACCAAAAATTACAAAAAGGATTAAAATAAACTAATCTAACGGATTGAAAATTTTAACCCTTCGGATTAACAAATGGATTAACTATGTTAGCCCTTCTGCTTAACCCCCCCTCTTAACCCTTTGCCAAACAGGGCCTAATGGGTTAATAATTTAATCCTTAGGGTTATCAAATGGGCTAACTACGTTAACCCTTCTTCTTAATCTCTCGTCCTTAAATCTTTGCCAAACAGAGCCACATGTGAACAGTTCGGATATGATACTGAACACATCCGTATCTGCTTATCAATCACGGATATGGATAAGGATATGGATATATCTCGATAAGTAAAACTCATATCTATATCCACTAAAATCATATACAGATATAGATATACATGTGAATATTATGCGGATATGCATGCGGATGCAAAATGGATATGAATATTGAAAAGATATAGGTCATATGATACAAGAGAGTTCATTAGTATGTTTGTTGTATCGAAAAACTAAGATTATATCTTTTGATCATCAAAATAAGTCTCAAATCCATTAATATAAGGATTAAAACAATTCAAATTGTATGATCAATATATATTTGGATATTTTGGATATGGATCTGATATTTCACTATATAACCATATCCATAACCATATCCTATCGGTTATAGATTTTAGTAACCATATCCGTATCCTATAGGATACGAATATATCAGTGAATATGGATATTTTTTAACACCACTACTATATGACCCCTAATTTAACTATTGAATTTGATTGGTGCTTGTCCCTTGAACTATCTTTTGTCTCACTTTATCCCTAAACTATTAAATTCGTCCCTAATTACCCCTAGACTATCAAAATAGTACTGATTTACCATTTCATGTTATTTAATTGATGGATGTTTTATATGAGTTTATGAGAGGAAAATGATAGTTTAGGGTGTCAGATGGCACTCAAAATAGTTCAAAGACAGATATGCAACAAATTCAATAATTTTGGGGGCAAGTAGGGACTAAAATTAAGGGGGTAAGAAGGGACAACACTAATAGTTTGTGGAGCAAGTAGGGACATTAGCCTAAATTAATCTATTGTTATGGATTAATTGCACATAAACCCTTTGGTTGTGTTGGGTTTGAATGAAAATGAAGGAAAAGAAAAGAAAAAGAAGAAGAAAAAGAGATTATGTTGTTTGGTTTGGAGGAAAGATAAAATGAAAATGAATACAGAAAAATAGAGAGAAAAAGAACCGCTATAATTTTCTCTTAAGATTTCTTCAGCTCAACCCAGTAAAAGTGAAGGAAAAAAGTGTCGGGCTGCTCCTCGAGGCTGCCTCATCGCCTCCTCTGACAAAAGAGGAACACTAGTCCCCAGTCATCCAATCACACTCTAACTCCTCTTGGTTTGTGGAGCAAAAATCTCATTAGTTTATGTAGGGCCCATGTGAAGAATTAAAAATAAAATAAGCCGTTGTTTTGCCCAATTAGGAGGAAAAGATTGATTTCGCATTAACCCCTGAACGTTGGTGGTTTTGCAGATAATCCCTTGGAGCTATTTTAATTCCAAAAAACACCCTGAACTTGAGCCATGTTGCATATAACTTCTTAGTTCAGGGAGTTTTAGGAAATTAACCAAAAATTAGTCATCTAGAGAGTTAAATGTATAAAGGAGATCAGAATTTTAAAATTTTCAAAATATATTGATTTTTTAATTGCGTGCACTTATATATATTGTCAGCATCTAATTTTTGGAATGTTTGCACTAATGTAAAATTGTTACTGAAATATGACTCTTTACATTATCTTTTTATACAAAAACTAGTAGCATGCATACATGGTTTTATACGCTGTCCTCATCAAGAAAATTTTTCAATTTAACAATTGGTTTAGAAAGAATTTATTAAATATATTAACATATAATATAAGTTACTTGTATTCTCTATCTTATAACTAATCTTATTTTCCTTCAATATTTTTACAATTTTTTCCTAACCAAACATGAAAATGAATCTTATTTATTTTCTTTTTCTTTTCCTTTCATTTTCTTTTTCCTTTCTTTTTCTTTTCTTTCACATTCTTCCAAACCAAACAGAGCCTTTTAGTATCGTTGTTTTGGACTTGCTATCCCGTAGTTTTGTTTTGGCAGATGGACCCATGGGTGAAATTTTTTGACTCTTTTACCCTGTGTGAAATTTGGTGAGTCTATGTAAATAGATAAGAGTAAAAGAGTCAAAAACTTTTACTAAGAAGGTTCCATCTACTAAATAAAATTACAAGGATGATAAGTTTCCAAGTGCGACACTGCAGAGAGTCTATGTGTAATTAACCCGATAAATTATCATCCCTTAAAAATCATCGTGAAGAGTTATGTTGTTAGTTGTGACCTTTGCTTATATATACAACTTTGCAAGTTTCTATTACCTTAAGGAGTTATTTTGTTCGTTGCGACTGTAATTGCAATATAAATGTCTAATGTAGATAATTTGTAGTTACAAACAATGTTTGATTAAGTTTTAAAATTTACAGTTTACAGTTGCAATTATAGTTTCTAAATTTTGGCCAATTTGCCGTGGCAAGATGCTAATTGTATATTGCTTAAACACATGCATGAAATATTTTTTTTCTTCTTTATGTTACCTCATCGAGTGAAAGAAAGTCAAATAAAATAAAACAGTGTTTAAACAACATTACATTTTAAATAAGAAACTAATAATAATATCTAATAGGAACAAGATAACAAAATGAATAATCTTTCTCCAAATGAGACCCCATGCTACGTACAAAACATACTTGTACTATCTAATATTTAACCGAAAAAAAAATCTCATGTACTAAATATACTATATAGATGTTTCAATTGAATTTAATGGATCTATCATGGAGTTTTCTATTGATTTCAATAGAACATAAGGTTAATTTACCATAACACCTCATGAAAACAAGAGAGATTTTTTATGTCCTTTAGCATAAGGAAATATCATGTAACAAAACTTAGTAAATTTCCTTAAAAATTTTAACTTTGGAAAATGTTCATCTATGTGATATGTACCTTGGTTATATTGAACAAAGATGAGAGCCAAAACGGGGACAAGAACAATGAACTTCATATTCGGTTTTCAAATTTCTCTCTTCTATTGAATCTAAAAGGATGCCTTGATGGGGGAAAAAGACCCCTAAAGTTGGAGCATATAAAGAACATAAATTCAATGAGCGTATAGTCAAGAGCTTGGTCAATAATTAGTATCTGTTTGTGCATGAATTAATAAATAAATTTAATAAAAAAAAACATCATCCATGATTCTATATATGTAAGGCTCCTTTGATTGCGGGCTGGGATATGCCAACGAAGCGTATTTTTAACTAAAGATTCGCAATTTTTGATAATTTAACATTCTTGACTTTTTGGGTCATCTATCTATATATGAGCCGAGTTTCGATTCTTTATCAACTCAAATTCAACTTACACATTGGGGGTGTTTGGCTATTCCAAAGTGAATTGAAATTATGTAAGTTACTTTTTTTTTTTGCAAATAACTTTCACATCCACATCAGCATGTAAGTGGAATACAATGTTTGTTTGAAAAAATGAATTTATTGTTGAAAGTGCAATGTGAAGATGACGTGACAAAATTAGATCAATTAGTAATTATAATTAAAATCATTTAATTAAAATTGGTTACTATTTTTGTCACTTTCATGTGACTTCACCACTTTTTTAGAGGAAGTCAAAATTGTATTAAATCCTATGTGGCAACTTTCTTACATTTCACTTTCATAACCGCTTGCATGCAAACAAACACATAAAATGTTAAAAGAAAGTCACTTTTTACTTTCATCTTTCACTTGCATGTAAACAAACACCCCATTATACCACTGGCTCAAATGTTTTTTCCCTTCCATTTTTAAGATTATTTTATTTTAAAATTTACCAAAGTTGTTGGAGATAAATAAGAAAGAAAATGCTAATATAGAAGTATACATTTGATAGCAATATATTATGGTAGAGAATCATGATTGATTACACAATATTATGATTTAATTATGATTTGTGAGGATAATGGAAGGCTATAGTTATGATTGGAGAGAATCACAGAATGACATGATTGTAGTTAGTTGTTGCAACAATTTTTTTTTTCCCTTTTGTGTCTCTTCCTTTTCGTCTGCACATGGTATACGTGTATATAGCCCTCTCTTGTACATGTTCTATACATAACCATACTAATAAAATACATTTATATTTCCTGTGTAGTATCGAATATTGACATGGTATCAAAGCGGATTCACTAAAACCAAAGCCCTTCTTGTTTCTAGATATGGAGGCCGTCGAGGGGATTTTATGCTTCCCCACTCGGTAGCCTTCCGATGACTTAGCCTCTTTTATCCTCATGAATATCATCTTAAGAATTTCGCCATCACACTGCCCCATGCCCCTTGCTTCTCTTGGGATTATCATTGTATGTCACCTCGTAAAACAACAGTAAAAGAAGATAGAAGAAAGGAAATCCAAACATCAACAAAACGGCGAAAGGGCAGCAAACAGGCCGTAGACCGCGTTCAATAACCATGGCTTATTGGACAGACAGAACGGTGACCGCTAGTGGTCACCACGGCTTGTTTGAGGGCTAAACTGGATCAAACATAATTCTGGTCATCTTTGGATTTTTTTTTTCTTTGCGAATTCTTTTGCATTCAGGATTCTACTCTATAAATAGAGTTGTTCCTAAGGTCTAGGGTGAGTGGAAAAAGCCTATGAGAGTTGCATAGTGTAAAAGAGAAGTAGAGGGAACTAAGGAGAGAAATCTAGGGTTTTGAGAGATATTTTGCTAAGATTGAGAGAGAGTTTCTTCTAGGATCTATTAATATCATAAGAAATGTTGTATCTTTATAATCTCTAGAATAAAAGAAGACTAAAATCTCTCCACGTGGACGTAGGCAATTGCCAAACCACGTAAATCTCGTGTCTTTGTGCTCTTGTTCTATTTTCTGCGTATATTGTTATTCTTTTTTGTTCAAACTAGAAGTTTTTCCACATCTTCCGGTGATCGATGGTCTGCGAAGAACGAGAAGCTCTAATCTCATGTTCGGTGACACTTTTGCAGGATATGCCTCAATACTGAACGCCGGTTAAAGTGCAACGATCAGTGTCTGGTTGCGGGTGGCGTGAGCCTACAGCTTCAATATCTCATCATTGTCATCAAGAAGTTTGTTGACACTAATTTTATGTAGGAAAACCTCTTTACATCCTATCGGAATACTTTGATTTTATCTCCTGTCTAGTTTTTCATGAAAAGATTTCTTTTGCTATTCAGTCCTCTGTCGAGTTGCTTCTCGACATGAGTGTTATGTGGTAAATCCCTCCTTATCCTGTTCAGTTGTTCTAAATTAATTGTTGGGATTGGGATCCACTTCAATTAGGTGACAATTTGAAAGGGTTCAATTAGTTAAATCATAGTCGTTTATTCCAATTCCTATAGATTGGATGTGGTCACGTAGGGTTTTCACATTAGTGGTTTTCAAGACAATAATGATTTTCTAAATAATAGTTGAATCCTATGTGGCTACATTCTAGCCCTTGAAATTAGAATAAATGGCTATGAGTAATTGGACCCTCTTTAGTTTTACCTTATTAAAGAGAATCCAAATCCTAATTGTTCTTATCTTTTCATATTTACTATTTTATTTTATTTTTCCTTTTCTGTATTTCTTCTTTTTGGTTGTGTATGTTATGCATATACATAAGCCTCTCTTGTACATGGTCTACACAAAACCATGCTAATAAAATACCTTTATATTTTCTTCATATTTGAAATATGGTCGCTATAATGCTTACACATAGTACATCTCCACTAGTTTTTATTAGGATCAAGATGCAAGCCTAGAAAGGGGGCTTGAATCGCAGGGGTTTGAATAGGGTTGCAAGCTTTTCAAGTATGTAAAAATATTGTATTAAAATATATAGAATTAGCAGCGGAATAAAAATAAACACTTAGCAAGCAATAAAACAAGCACAAAAAAACAAGAGGATTTTTAATAGTGGTTTGGATCAAAATCCTAAATCCACTCTTCCTTCTAATCAGTATAAGAGAACAAGATAAGAAGTATATTGTATATGAATGATCAAATAATTTCCATTGATGTGCATACTGTAATATATACAAGTTACAGAGCAACAATTACTCCTACAATATGAGTACATAATATATAAAATAGGCTAAAAGACCAATTTGGTCCATGTACTCGGGCCTCATTCTCAACTTGGTCCTTGCACTTTCTTTTTTCTCAACTTAGTCCTCGTACCACACTTTAGTTACCAAGTCCTCGTACCACACTTTAGTTACCAAGTTAGTCCTTTTTTAACATCTATTAGAATTTGAATGTTAATTTTTTATTTATGACTATATTACCCTCAATTACATGACAATTTGAGGTCTTAGTATTTATTATTTAGAACTCCTCATTTGAACCCATTTAAAAGCAATCTAAGCTTGCTAAAAATATTAAATTCTCTCCAATCTATAATATCAAGAAAACTCTTGTTTTATACTTTTGTATGATTTTGACTAATTAATAAATTTTTTACAATTGTTAACAATGCGTGAAAATCATAAAATATTAAAATTTTATCAAAACAACACATGATGTGATGATAACTCACTAAGAGCATATATGTAACCACCGTACTTTTGAATGATAATTTCACAACCAATTTAAGTATTATAGGTTTTATTCATCTATCGTTGTGAATTGAAGAAGAGTCTTTTTTAACTCTCTGTTAAAAACTTTATTAAATATAAGTTCAAAGATCGATAATACCCTACTCACTTAAAAAAACGATATCATCATATCTTTAAAAAAACCCACGTCTTCTAAAAAATATGCATTCATCGTCCTGTTAAAAGACAAAAAAAATTATTTTCTTTTAAATGAGAGAACAAAGCCACTCTCCGAGTCGAATAGAACCTCTCTCTGAATCAAACTGAGGAATCCTAAATTGTTCAAGATGTTGAAAGCAGATGAAACAACTAAACGATCAATGACACATATGAGCCTTGACAGGTATTTCATCCAAAACTTTAGCTTTTCCATTAACTATATGTTAGGGTTTATCATTATTCTCTAAAATTCTTTACTTGTTGTTCTGTTAGGGTTTATAACATTCATCCAAAAATTGACGAGCTGGAATTGAGAAACTCTGGGAATCTTAGAGAACTATATGTAAGATTATTAATAGTCCAGACTGTTTAATTGTTCATACGCAAAAGATATTTCATAAAAATGGGCTTGTTTTTCACCTGACATCGGATTGAAAGTCGGATGCGGATTCTCTTTCACTAGCTGAATCATTAAGGAAAGTAGATTCGAAGTTGTAGTGCTGCTACGCTCCCGCGAATACAGATGCTTGTCTTCGCTTCGTTCTCTTGCTATGCTATACTATATAAGATAATTTTTTTTATTCAAGTACATCAAATGTGCCTAATTACTACAATGCAGCATTGGCCCCTAAGTAGTTCATTCACGAGAACTTCTACTTTCACAATCCGCAATGGCTACATTTTTCTATTTTTGATAGCACGAGTAAATAAAGAAAGAAGGGGATTAATAATGAAAGTTGTAAATTTTTTATGTCTGTTATGGGAGCTCAGAATAAGATATTTTATTTAGATCCAAAAGTACTTAGACCTTTGAGGGTAACATGGTCATAAGTAAAAAATTAACATCCAATTTCTAACATATGATAAAAAAGGACTAAGTTTATATCAAACAATGGGTACGAGGACTAAGTTGAGAAAAATAAAAGTGCGGGGACCAATTTGAGTATGAGACCCTAGTACAGGTACCAAATTGGCCTATAAAATAATTATCTCTCCTAGACTCGAGGAACAATAGAGGAAAGTTCCTTCTCTTTGGGAACACAATAGCAAACCTATATCTTTGCCAATCTGTAGGAACAAAGGTGGAAATTCAATAACGATAGAAAACCCGCAATTTCCACTATGTACGAATAAAGATGGGAAATTCAAATGGCCTACAATCACTCCTTTGATCAAGTAATTTCCTTGATTTATGGCGATTCATTTACACGCCTCCTCAAAAGTGGGATGCCACCAACTACACCAATTTTGGCCCAACGTGGATTGGCACAAACATATGTTGCACCCGATCCCTGACATAGTAAAAAATCCAGCTCTATGTGCTTCATTTTGGAATGAAACACAGGATCGGCAGAAACGTATGCTGCACCAAATATTGTCAAGGTGAATTGTAGAAGCGGGCGACTTAACACCCAACTCATGCAATAAATTTTGTACTAAAGCGACCTCAGCTGCAGTAGTAGCAGCAGCCCTATATTCGACCTCGGTAGAAGATCTTGCTATTGACTTTTGCTTCTAGGAACTCCATGGTATAGGATTTCCTCCAAAGTAAATGACGAAGGCCATAGTTGAGGAGTGATCATCTTTATAGCTTGCTCAATCTGCATCAGAATAAGCGTGAAGGTGATGACAAGTTGGCTCGTTAAAGGAAAGGCAGTGATGAACAGTCCCCTTCAAGTATCGTAATATGCATTTCGCTGCTTTCATATGAAGCTCAGATGGTTGATGCAAAAATTGGACAACTTATTCACTTCATCAGCAATGTCGGATCTTCTAACAAGAAGATACTGGAGGGAACCTATGATTTGTCTGCACTTAGTAGCAGCTGTATTAGAAGAACCATCATTTAATTGTAGAACTGTTGAACTGGACATGAGTGTGAGCATTTCTTTGGTCTCAACCATATTATGCTTCTCAAGCAAATCTCGAATATAATTGTGTTGAGATAAAAAAACAACCATATCTCGTGCTTATCACCTCAATTCCTAGAAAGAAGTTCAATGAGCCTAGGTCTTTGCATGAGAACTTAGTTGACTATGCAGACACAAACTCATGCAAAAAGGAGTTAGAATTCCCAGTTACTATCAAGCCATCGACATACACCAGGAAATAAGCATTGACAACCCCTTTTGTGTAGATGAAAAGTGAAGTATTGATAACAGATTGAGTAAAACCAAATTTTAGAACAAACTCACTAATGGCCTTACACCACTGTCTTGGTGCTTGTTTCAGACTATATAATGCCTTCTTCAAACAACACCCAAGAGAAGATTTGTCTTTGTCAATAAACCCAGGAGGTTGTTGCATGAATTCCACCTCATTAACAACCCCATTCGAAAAGGCGTTGTCAACGTACAATTGACAAAAGGCCAATTTTGAGCAAGTGCATTGCATAAGACAACACGCACTGCGGTATGTTTAACAACTGGACTAAAAGTATCAGAAATATCATATCCCAGACGTTGATGAAAATCCTTTGTAACCAATCTCGCTTTGTAACGTGATATAGAACCATCAAGATTTCGGTTGACACGAAAAACCCATTTGCAACCAATAATATGCTGATGTGAAGAAGGAAGAATAAAACCCATGTTCCATTTTTAACTAGAGCAGTAAATTCATCCGACATAGCACTCCTCCAATTTGCATCTGTGAAGGCTTGACTAACACATGTTGGTTCACCCGACTCTAAACTGGATGTTTGTGGCTTGAAGATATTTTGGATTGGGTTTAAAATTTTGATTTTGTGAAAGCGTTACAACTCGAGGAAGAGGGGGAGGGGAAGGTGGTTGAGGCATAGCAGATATAAGATTGCCTGTGTTGGGTGAAATGAGATGAGACAGAGGAGAGCATTGGGAGTTATTTTGACCTTAATTTGAAGGAGACAAGGTAGAAGATACAGGGGATACCTGATCACTTGTCTAGGAAGTAGGGGTGCTATCATCATGCGGCTCGAGTGAAGAACTTGTAGTAGTGATGTCTTCTATGTGTGCGGAATGTTGAGAACCTGCAGAATGTTGAATGGGAACAACAAAGTGGGGAGACTCAGTAGAACTAAACCAGTCAGAAGATGAGGTAAGATTGGCAGATGAAATATCAAAGGATAAAGAAGAGTAAGAAAAAGTTTCTTCATTAAAAATAACATGTCGAGAAATGTATATTCTGTTAGAGATAGGATCTAAACATTTGTATGCACTTTAATTTAGTGAGTATCCCAAGAAAACACAAGGCTTGGACTTGGCAGATAATTTGTAGGCAGCATAAGGTTTTAACCAAGGAAAACACCAACAACCCAAGGTCCTGCGCTTGGAATAATTTGGAGTATCATTGAATAACACTTCATATGGGGATTTCATATCCAAGACAGGGGATGGAAGTTTATTAGTAATATATGCAATGGCTAAAAAATCACTAGACCAAAATTTGAGAGGAATTGAGGCTTTATATAATAAAGTTAATCCCGTTTCTACCAGATGTCTATGATCTCATTCAGATTGTCCATTGTGTTGATGAGTATGTGGTGGAGTTTGAAGATGAGAAATACCATAAGTGGCAAAAAAAAACTTTTAAATTTAACATATTCTCCACCACCATCTGAATATATGGCTTTAAAAGAACTATTAAAATATTTTTCAACTATGCTTTTAAAATCTGGAAAAATGGTGTAAACATCGGATTTAGACTTCATAGGATAAAGCCACACATACTTGGAGTAATGATCGACAAAAATAAGATAATAATTGAATCCATCAAAAGATTTTAATGGACTCGATCCCCAAACAACACTATTATTAATTTTAAACATAATGGAAGGAGCAACTCCTATTTATCCTTGGTGTTATGGACCTGGATTTTGCATTAATGAACGCTCCTTCTCCACTTATTGCTTGTCCCTAATGATAATAAAAGGTTCCATTACATTGGGTATTCGAGGAGTTGTACTTGAATCTGATAATGCTAAGAAATTTCTAACCTCAATTGAGGAGCAGTTTTAGAGTACTTCTAAGGCTCATATGCTACTGCCTTGATAACCAAAATAGTAACCCTTAAGCATAATGGTTCAAGTGGTGTACGTGAGCATATTTTGCGAATGAATGAAATGGCCGCCCTACTTAAGACAATGGACATGGAGATTTCTTAGGGTTTTCATGTGCACTTCATAATGACATCTTTTCCTTCTCAGTTTGGTCCTTTTAAGATCAACTATAATACTCAGAAAGAGAAATGGAAAATGAGTAAGTTAATCTCCATTTGTGTCCAAGAAGAAGAAAGACTTAAGTCTAAAAGGGTGGATAGTGCTCGTATTGGACCATTTAAGAACAAAAAGAAAATATATGGTAAGAGCAATAAACAAGGAAAGAAAGAGGTTTCTGATGCTGCTGATGATAAGTCTAGTTCTTCTGGCACAAAGGTTTCTAGATCCTTCGAGTGTCAGTTTCGCAAGATTAAAGGACATATACAGAAAGAGTGCCCTAAATGTAAAGGATGGTTGGCTAAGAAAGGTAATGTGCCTAATTATGTTTGTTATGTGTCTTTCATTGCTGATGCTCCTTTAAATACATGGTGGATTGACACAGGTGCAACTGCTCACATAACAAATTCACTGCAGGGATTCTTTCCACCAGGAAAGCTCGATAAAGGAGACCGAAACATATTGGTGGGGAATGGAGAAATGCTTCCAGTTGAAGCCGTAGGAACTCTTCGATTAGTCTTGGAGAGTGACTTTAATTTGGATTTAGATGATATTGTTTATGTACCCTAATATGACTAGGGACCTAATATCTATATCTTGACTTGATGCTTATCGTTATTTGTTTTAAGTTTGAGAATAAAGGTTGCATTATCTCTATGCAATCGACAGTTATTACATCCGGTGTTCTAGAAGGAAGCCTCTATAAGAAATGTTTAAATGCCTCCTTTATAGAATCCTTAGAATCTATGAATGTGACTAATAAAGTACAGATTTGTGGTGAAAGAAAATCAAGAATTTTCAATTCCTCAATATTGTGGCATGAACGTCTAGGCCACATCTCTAGAGACAGAATGAAACATCTTGTTAAGGAAGTGATTCTGCCTTGTTTGGATTTTTCTGATTTCAACACTTGTATTTAATGTGTAAAAGGAAAATATATGAAAGGATGTAAACACGGTGCCAAACGGAGTACTGGGCCTTTGAAACTGATCCACACTGATATTAGTGGACCATATCCTACATCTGGAATCGGCGGTCATAGGCACTTTATAACATTTATTTATGTCCATTCCCATTATTGAGAGGGCGGGGTTATAAATATATATATATATATATATATATATATATATATATATATATATATATATATATATATATATATATATATATATATATATATATATATATATATATATATATATATATATATATATATATATATATATATGCTTCATGAAAAGTCTGAAGCACTACAAGTGTTCAGGACTTATCAGGCCTAAGTCAAAAACCAACTAGATTTGAAAATCAAAGTTATGCAATCCGATAGAGGAGGAGAATATTACGGAAAGTTCTCTGACTCGGGTCACAGTCTGGCCCTATTGCCTTGTTTTTGCAAGAATGTGGCATCATTGCTCAGTACACAATGCTAGGAAGATCGCAACAAAATGGCGTAGCTGAGAGACGAAACCATACTCTTATGGACATGGTAGGAAGTATGATACGTCAAACTTCTCTACCTGAGTTTCTATGGGTTGAGGCGCTCAAAACAGAAATGCATATTCTTAATAGGGTTCCTAGCAAGTCTGTGCCAAAAGCACCTTATGAAATATGGACACAGAGGAAACCAACATTGGGATTTTTGCATGTATGAGGCTGTTTAGCAGAGGCCAAAATTTACAAGCCAAACATCAGGAAACTTGATCCTAAAACCATAAGTTGTTACTTTATTGGTTACCCTGAAAGATCTAAGGGTTTCAGATTCTATTATCCTCAACACACCACTAGGATTGTTCAGAACCTTAATGAAAATTGGGATAAAATTAATTTTCCTGTCATTACAGAGGTAATTGTATCGACTCCTTTGATAGAGGATGTTGATGAAACCGAGGCTACACATAATTTCCCAAACAATGTTGATGAGCCTCCTCATTTGTCTGTGGAAGAACAGCCTCTTCGTTGGTCAAAACGAGTGAGGAAACCAGCAATTCCTAATGATTATATTATATACTTGAATGAAAATGACTATGAATCTTATACAGGAAATGATCCAACTTCTTTTAATGAAGCTGTAACAAGAAATCATTCATCTCAATAGCTTGAATCCATGAGAGATGAGTTGAATTCAATCTGGGAACTTGTAGACTTGCCGAAAGGGGCCAAAACCATTTGCTGTAAGTGGGTTTATAAAACCAAATTGGACCCTAAAGGCAATGTTGAACGTTACAAGATCAGATTGGTTGCTAAAGGTTTTACACAAGGCGAGGGAATTGATTATAATGATACATTCTCTCCTGTATCGAAGAAAGATACATTCAGAATAGTCATAGCTCTAGTATCTCATTTTGATTTAGAGCTACACCAAATAGATGTCAAAACTGCATTCCTTCATGGTGATTTGCATGAGGATGTTTATATGAAAAAACCAGAAGGCTTTCTGGTTGAGGACAAGGAACATATAGCTTGCAGACTAAAGAAGTCCATATGCAGTCTGAAACAAGCCTCTCGAAGTGGTATTTAAAATTCCATGATGTTCTCTGGAATTTGGCTTCAAAGAGAATATTGTTGACCAGTGCATATATCTAAAGGTCTGTGGGAGTAAGTTTATCACTCTAGTTTTATATGTAAATGATGTGCTTCTTGCTAGTAGTGATTCAGGCATATTACATGAAACGAAGGACTTTCTGTCGAAGAATTTTGACATGAAAGATCTTGGTGAATCCTCTTACGTGATAGGCATTGAGATTCACCAAGATAGATCTCATGGAATGTTGGGTTTATCCTAGAGAGCCTATATCGAAAAGGTTCTCAAAAGGTTTAATATGTGTTGATGGTTATAATCACACAGTCAATAAGTCTAGGAATTTTGTTTATTGATGGGAGCTCGTAATCTTTCTCCGAATATCTGGCGTGAAGTCGACTGATTGAATCCTGCACAATGAAACAGCCGTAAGAGGGCGGGGTCTAATTCCCCGGTGGTTCCTCCGACGATCAAGTCAGTTGATATCTAAAAGGGGAGGATTATCCAAAAGGAATTGCTAGAATTCTCCTGATTTACTTTCTCAAAGTTAAGTTAGCTTCCCTTCTCATGAGAACAGTTTGGCCTTTTATAGTCTGAGTAAAGGGTAGTTCTGTCATTTTAGGCCAAGATTAAGCTGGCGGCTGAGTCAGATTCGTCATCACAGGTGTCGTCTATTGGGTGGAGGAGAGTCACTTGATTAGGCATGGGCTGGTGGCTGAATCAGATCCACCTTTACACATGTCGTTTGCTGGGTGGTGAGAGTCTAGTCCGCATTAAATGAGATCTGATGGCTTCGGCGTGGTCCGATGTGTCTTAAAATTTTAGGGCGAAGTAAATGATGGCTCTGATCAGTATTAAATGCGATGGTGATAACTTGTCAGCGTGAGAACCGATGCAACAGTATCCTGGGGAGTTGTCGTTGGGGGTACGGAGAAGTCCCGCCTTTGAGTCGGCTATGAGAGGGGTCGGCCGGTACTTGACTGGGTAGACACTTGGTCGAGACGGTCATGGGGTCGTCTCGATGGGAAGGGGTCAACTCGATGAGAGGGGGACGACCTGATGAGGTGGGGTCAACTCAATGAGAGGGGGTCGACTTGAACAGGTGCTCGGCCGGCTCGGTGTGGGATGTCGACTCATCCCGCCTTTCGAGTCGACTCGGCCTAAGGGGCTGGTGTTCGTGCCGTGGAGGACTAGCTGGCTTGTCTTTAGCGCGATGTGCTTATCTGTTGCTTAATGCGGATTAGTACCTAGGTTATTAAAGGACCATAACAATATGCAAGATTGCTCTCCCAGTATAGCACCTGTTATTATAGGCAACAAATTTAGCTTGTTACAAAGTCCTAAGACTTAATTGGAGCTTAATCAGATGGAGAAAATTCCATATGCCTTGGTTGTTGGGAGTCTTATGCATGCTCAAGTCTGCACTCACCCAGATATAGCATATGTAGTTGGCATGCTTAGTCGTTACCAGATCAATCTAGAAATAGATTGGAAGGCTGCTAAGAAGTTCATGTGCTGCCTACAGGGTACGAAGGATTTCATACTTGTCTGTAGAAAGATACATAGTCTTGAGGTTGTTGGCTATTCTGATTCAGACTTTGATAGGTGTGTTGGCTCTAAGAAGTCTATATCAGGATATGTTTTATGTTATCTGGAGGACCTGTCTCATGAAAAAGCACAACAATCGATAACGGCTTCATCAACCATGGAGGAAGAGTTTATAGGATGTTATGACGCGACGTGTCATGATATATGGATGAGGAACTTCATAACATGGCTTCAAGTGGTTTGCAGCAAATCTAAACCACTGAAGTTATATTGTGACAATCAGGCTGTTGTCTTCTTTTCTAAGAACAATAAGTCAACCAATGCATCTTAACACATTGAAATAAAATACCTTATTGTAAAGGAGAGAGTTCAGAATCATACCGTTGTAGACAGTCAAAATATACCAGCTCTCTCCTGGATCAATACTCAGTACAAATAACACAAATCTGATGCTTGAACCCATCATGAGCTCAAGAAGTGAACGCGTATGGGCTAAACACTTCAGATTGGCCCAAATTGGAGCCACAACGAAGCTCGCCCAAGTCACAGCGAAGCTTGCCTAAATCATAATGAAGCTCGCTCTCAAGATCAAATCAAAGTGAAGCTTCAAGCGAAATTCGCCTAGAATGAGTTTTGCCCAAATAGGCCACGTGGACCATGTCACCCACAATTTAGGTGAAGTTCGACAGAACGAACTTCGCCCATGACTGCTATCGGTAAACTTTGCCCAGAGCCATTTCAAATGCTATTTTTGTGGCAACGGTGTAGGCAGTAAAAATTGCCTTAATCCTTACACAGCAACTCGGAATGAGCAAAAGAGCTTAAGAGCCCATCTAAGTGGAGTCAGGCCCGCCTAAAGGTTAAGTTTACCTGGATGTTTGACTTTACCAAATAAAGGAGAAATGCTGATATCTCTTAAACCAAAAGGAACTGGGTAAGATGACCGGGGCAATTGGCTTCGTCTCGTCGAGATGGTCGATTTACATATATAATTTGTCTAATTCGACGACGGTTTGAAAGTTCTGACCTGTTCTGAGGCGGAGGCTCGCTTGGCGGGCTCGACATTCAGACGAGGCTCGCCAAGCAGCGAGGCTCGACGCTCGATGAGGTTCGCCATTGCGCCGAGGCTCGACATTCGACGAGGCTCGCCAAGCAGCGAGGCTCGACATTCAGCGGGCTCGCCAAGCAGCGAGGCTCGACATCCGACGAGGCTCGCCAGCGGCGAGGCTCGACATCCAGACGAGGCTCGCCAGCGGCGAGGCTCGACATCCGACGAGGCTCGCCAAGCGGCGAGGCTCGACATTCGACGAGGCTCGCCAGCGGCGAGGCTCGACATTCGACGAGGCTCGCCAAGCAGCGAGGCTCGACATTCGACGAGGCTCGCCAAGCAGCGAGGCTCGACGCTCGATGAGGTTCGCCATTGCGCCGAGGCTCGACGCTCGATGAGGTTCGCCATTGCGCCGAGGCTCGACATTCAGACGAGGCTCGCCAAGCAGCGAGGCTCGACATTCAACCGAGGTTCGCCTATAGCAGTGAACCTCGACCCTCGACATTCAACCGAGGTTCGCCTATAGCAGTGAACCTCGACCCTCGACATCCAACCAAGGTTCGCGTTACCGTTCTGCTGCGGCTGCGGCGTTCTTATGCGACGCGACAATTCTGCAGCGCTTGGCGCTGCTTAAACCACGAGGCCATTGTCGTAACGCAGCCCGGCGCTTGACCGCTCGCACGATGGAAAGGGTCATTAACCCTCATATGAAACTGACAATAGGGGTCAGTTACACCCCTCAAGCCCATATAAATAGTTGGAAGCCCAACGAAGAAAGGGGCTGGCTGGCAAGCTGAGGAAAGAAAGTCTCGAGAACTTCGAGATCAACACTTGTGTGCCCAAGAGAGATCAAGAACCTCTTCAACAACCTCTAGATCATCGCGGCTTGATTCGTCGTCAGCGGAAGCAACCTCGACTCGAGCATCGAGTGAAGCATCCTCTCGCCACCAAGAACCCATACAAAGAGGAGTCAAATCAACCTCCTCTTCCTCTGTGAACCAAGAGAATTTGATTGTAATACATTCATTCAATCAATAAACATTTTTCGACTCTACGTAAGATGGCGACCACAGTGGGAGCAACCATTCATTCCGATGAACTGGTGGTGGCGCAATCAGACAAAGTTGCAGTTGGAACCGAGGTTCAAACCTTGGTCATTGAATTTGATCAGAGTAAGTACGAGGAGTTCCTCTCCTCTGGGGCATCTAGCCCAAGAAAGGCACGCTAGTGTCGCCGAAGTCTCAGATGAGACTTCAGCCCCGTGGCTTTTGTTGAATCCTCTCGAGTGAACCTCGACGCGACCTCTGTCTCTCAGGGCGAGGCTCCAAAAGCTAGCCGCCAGGCTAAGAAGTTGTTAAGCAACCCAAGTCAACTTCGGATGTTGTTAGCCGTTTTGGCTTCGGCGAAGCCTCGCTCGCCTATGGGGAGACCGATCCTACTAACGGTTCCCTATCGAGCCAGCATAACGTCGTGGCGAGGCAGCTTCGCCCGATGTGCTCGAAGCTTTGGTCTCGTTGGACGGATTCCACTATCGTCCGAAGAAAGCCCGCGAACCTCGCATCATCAAGAGGTTCATTCAAACAAGACGAAGCGCCGCCTACCGCGAACCTCGCCACAACGCGAGGTCCCTTGAAAGAGACGAGCCTCGCCAGTGGCGAACCTCGCCTACAACGCGAGGTCCCTTGAAAGAGACGAGCCTCGCCAGTGGCGAACCTCGCCTACAACATGGGTCCTCAAGAAGTGACGAGCCTCGCCAGTGGCGAACCTCGCCTACAACGCGAGGTCCCTTGAAAGAGACGAGCCTCGCCTCGCTTAGCGATCTCGCCAAAGAACGGATGAACGCCGCCTGCTGACGAACCTCGCCATGGCAAGCCGAATGACGAACCTCGTCAACATGAGGTCCATGCTGAGCCAGATAAACTTCGCTCGGATGGCGAACCTCGCCATAAGCTTCGCCGCCAGAGCCAAGGGAAGTGGCAACCTCGCCAGGTTCGCCAAACTCGACTCGGGAAGCCCCTCTCACGCAGGCTCATTTTTCGAATCGATCGGGGTACACCCACTTCCGATCTCCGTGATTATCTCACACGCAAGCGATGCCAATCAAATACGCCTCATTGCCGCCGTGGAGAAGCTCATCTCTGCGATGCGCGCCCAATGTTCATCAACGCATCAGCCTTCGGTTTTTGAGCGGTTATCTGACCCGTCAACTAGACGAAGGTGGTTCCACCGTAAAAGGCAGGCGGCGACGCGGTTCGTGGAGTGACCATTAACATGGTTGGGAGAAGCGGGAGCGAGACCCGATAAGCGATCTGAATCGTCGACCCAGTACTCCCGAGTTCTGGCGCATTAATCAATAGTCAAAGCGCTATCGAAGCACCGTCTTCGCACGGCGCAATCCCGTTTGATTATAGCCGGTTGGTAGGGGTCCTTCGAAGAATTGGAGAACTCGCCATCGCTACATCTCAACCTTCAAATCGATTTGGTGTCGGGCGGTGTCCTCATGGCCGAACGAGAAGAAGAGATGGCACGAAGAATTGAAGAGCAACAAGCTACTATTCTTGCGCAACAAGAATCTATCAGACGCTTAGAGATGATGATGGAGAAAGTTGTGGGCAAGAAGAAGATGGACGAAGGAGGATCCGGATCGAAGCAAGAAGGCTACGACGAGGATCATGATGTTCACTCAATGTCATCGGAAGCGGAATCGAATCCGCTGCACGAAAAGAGCAGGATCACATGTTGCGGGATTTCCAAAAGCGGTGGGCATCGAAACTCCAAGGGCAATCTAAGAATTTGGGGGCAAGGCCATACCCTATAGAATGGGATGATGTCCCATATCCTCCAAATTCAAGCCACTTAATTTAGTGCGGTTCGTGGAAAAAGCTCTCCGTCGCAACACATCTATTACTTCCAAGCGAAACCGGCATATAACGGTAACGATCCTATCATGACCCGGTTATTCATTAGCACTCTTAAAATTAAGCCGAATGGTTTCAAGGTTAGAGCCTGGTTCTATCGCTCTTGGAAAGATGTGCAGGCTTTTATGGCCCGATTCTTCGATGATGACACCGAGGTGTCTATGGCCACTTTGTCGGGTCGAAAAGCAAAAGAAGACAGTCTGTCGACACGTTCGATCAGCGATTCCGAATCTGTCTTTGCACTCCGGGACCAGCCTCGGGCTACATTCATCGGATGTGCGAGCCAACCTCTCGATCAACATACTTTCAAAGATGGGTGCGGTTGAAGCACACTCTTGAAGGTGGTGAGGCGAGGCGAGCAAGTTGAGAACATGCTTATGAGGATCGGCCGAGGAACCCCGTGATTCGGCCATAAAAAGGGGGGTAATCAGAACAATTTTATTCCCCAAAAGCAGTCGAAGGGGAAGGAGACTTTGGCCGTGGAGACCCAACCTACTTCGAGACCCTTCAAGCAGAAATCGAATGTTTTGATACCGCCCTCGAGGAAGTATGACTTTAAGGATGACCAGGTCATACCAATCCTTAAAACTTTACTCAAGATGAACAAGATCACGCTCCCGGAAATGAGGAAGCCGGAGGAAGCTTCAAGGACGGATGATCCAAAATACTGCATGTACCATCGAATGGTACACCACCCGACAGGGTCATGCTACGTTTTGAAGGACAAGATCCAAGTCTTGTTAGAAGCAGGTGTTATGACTCTGCGAGAGGATTAGAAGAAGGTGTCTGCAAACATGGTCACCCTCCAATTTGGTGATTTTTCGGAATTCCAGGTGCAAGATGGAGTAGAGGCGATCCCTCAAACGGAAGCCAGAGTTGTGAACTTTGACCTCCAGCGACGGGAGGAACAAGGTATGGTCCCTTACACCACGCCGAAAGGCGAAATTATGTGGGTTCACCCTGACTTGCTATCAGATGAGCAATGGACTTCTTCGAAGTCCAAAGGGAAGACTTGTAACGCCACCTCTGCTGCGCCGGAAAGGGAGCAAGTCGATGACTCCGCCGAACAATCTGTACCAGCGTTGGCCACCCGAGGTGGAAAAGAGTTCTTAAGGGAGTATCCCGAGGCAACACCCGGTGTAGCAGTAAAGGAGCCAGTTGGTGGGTCCAAGACAAGGGACATCCGCTACAACAAAGCACTTTCGGGAAGGGCGCACGAGACTTGAAGCCCTTTCGGTTCGATGTTTTAGCCCAACTCTCCAACATCCCGGCGAGGATCACCTTGTTTGAACTCTTGCGCCTCTCTCAATCTACCAGAGAAGCTTTGCGAGAAGCGTTGGCGGATAACGAGGAGTTCCTCGCTCATTTCCCGAGCTCAATGAAGTTTGCCCAATGTCACCCGGTCTTCAAGGGGCCAATACCTTGCATTACCTTCTCTTGGGGACATGCAAGTGAAGAACCCAAGCATGATAGGCCATTATACTTTACGGTTACATTGGCTCTGTCGGATCAACCGAGCTCAAGTTGACCCGGGATGCATTGAGTATCATCCCATTGAGAATTATACAATATCTCGGGATCTGCTGCATCGTTTAGCGACAACCGACTACCATCTACGGTTTCAATGCCACCAATTCTCCTCCCTTGGGCAAAATCAAACTCGGATGTCGGATAGGAGACTTGAAGACAGGCGTCACTTTCGTCATTGATCCGATACATCCTATAATTTGCTATTGGGTCGACCACGGATCCATGAAAACTTGATCGCCCCATCTACATTGCATCAATGCATGAAGTATGTAGATGAAGAGGGATGGTTAAAACATTGGTCGCGAAAAGGCAACCATTCAAAGGTGTGGAGAATTATTTTACCGATTCTCGCTCCACTACCTTGAGGAGGGCCAAACCGATGAACCACGGATCGAGGACTATGGCAATGAAATGAGGTGACATAGAGTCCGAACAAGGAGTTGTGTTCAATGATGTAAAACCCTTTGTAATCGATCTGAATGATCCCGATGACGATATCGTCTTTCAATGAAGATTATGAATTAGCTACGCCGGGTGTTAAAAGTCATCTTGACTTAACGTCGAAGTTCATACGGTTGTATCTTTGAACCTACACCCGACTGCCAAGATGGATTCATGATGACCCGAGGCATAATGACTCTTCGCTGGCGGTTTTGTGATACCGGCCGAAACAATGATCGAAAGACATTATCTTTGGGCGGTCAACAAACCATTGCAAGCCGAGGTGGAACAACCCCAAGCAAAAGAAAAAGAACCCCAATTTGCATATTTCTGCGCCGGCGTAAACATTTGATGAAGAAAATGGGATATGATTTCCTTCACAAAGAAGGGCTAAACTTCGGAAAAGGTATCAAAACACCAGTCCGATCTGCTTATGTCCCGGAAGGCCAGCCTGATGATTATTATCATAAAACTTCGTAAAGGGTTGGGATATAGTGTCGCCGTGCACATTGTACGTTATTTGAGGGTGAGTCGGATCACTCATCTTACGGCGACTTCTGGGATTACGGCGCCCGATATAGGGCGAGAAGTTAGGTCCTGATGGCCAACATGACCTCAGTTGATCCAGTAGAGATTCAAGAAGATGATCTCTTACGCTATTCGAGGATCCACCGAGTCAACAACTTGGAATGCAATGGGAACATCGTTTTGAACAACGAGAACCGGCGATGACAAAATAGTCGAGTTGATATGGGGATGAAGCTAATCGAAGCCCATATTCATAGCGATAGTTTGACAATGAATAAAAGGAAAGCCTTATCGCTTTGATGCAGGAATATATCGATGTCTTCGCTGGAGTTATGAAGATATGCGGCTTAGACCCTCAGTGGCTATGCATTGCCTTAATATCGAGCGGTAAGCTGGTCGCACAACGTGTGACGGTTTTCGGGACATGAAGGCCATTGAGAAAGAAATCGGAAGCCGATCAAAGCGTGTTTCATTCGAGGTTCAACACCCGACCGGTAGCCAATATAGTACTGTTTTTGAAGAAAAGCGGACGAATCCGGCCGTCGTTGACTATCGAGACTTAAATTCAAAGATGTCCGAAAGATGATTTTCCTTTACCAATCACGGATATTATCGCCGATAACACGTGTGGGTTTGAAAGGATGTCTTTATGGATGGCTTTTCGTGGTACAATCGATCAAAATGCACCGATGATGAAAAGCCTGCTTTCCGAACACCGTCGAGAATATCTTTGTTATCTGATTATGCCTTTCGGCTTGAAAACGCAGGGCAACATACCAGCGTGCCATGACCACTATCTTCGAAAACATTTACGGAGCGGTAAGAGGCTACTAAGTAGATTTAGTGGTCAAGAGTCGTCACAAAAGTGATCATTTACGACTTGAGGGCGGCATTTGAGATAATCGCGGGCACATCGGTGAAGATGAACCCAACTAAGTCTTTCACGGGATGTCTAGTGGCAAATTCCTAGGGTTCGTGGTCACGCGGGCGGTATCGCCTCGACGGATAAAGTCAAAGCTATCCAAGAACTTTCACCTCCTAGAAGCCTCGAGAGCTTCGTGGTCTCCAAGGGCGTTTGGCTTACATTGCGATTCATTTCCAATTTATCTGGAAATGTCAACCATTCTCGAAGCTCATGAAGAAAGGTGTATCGTTAGTTTGGGATGAAGATTGCCGAAAGGCATTGAAGAGATCAAAATATATCTTTCTAATCCCCATGTTAGTTGCACCTAAATCGGAAAGCCCTTCGATTTACATCCGCCGAGTATCGTTAAGTCTTTTAGCGGGGCGATGACAATGGCCACGAGCAGATCTATTACCTCGGTAGGACAGTGGGGGGGCTCGATACCCTCCCATTCGAAGGAATGTTTGGCTTTGGTCTTCGCCATCCAAAAGATGCGGCACTATCTAGTGGGGCCAGACCATACGTCATCTCCAAAATTGACCCTATCGGGTATTCATGACTCGGCTGGCGTTGAATGGTCGAGCGGCTAGATGGGCATTGTTATTATCTCGATCGACATTCACTTCAAACCTCGGCGATGAAGGGTCAAGCGTGTGTGATCTTATGGCTAATCATCCATTGAAAGGGAAAATTGAATTGTATCAAGACATGCGATGAACCTTATGAAGCTAATCGGTCTCTAAGGAGCAGTATGGCGGTTGTTCTTTAGCAGACCTCGAGGCGACCCACGGCCCCATTGTAGCCGAGTGGGGGTAGTATTGATATCTCTGCAAAACCACGTGATACCACGGTACGTATCGTTATCGAACCATGCACCAATAGCGTAGCGGTATAATCGTTATTGATTGGTCTCGACATAGCCAAACATTTAGGCGTGAAGCACCTTGAAGCATTTGGGGATTCCGCGGCTAGTCGTAAAACAACCGAGAGGAGAATCTGAAGTCGGCACGAGGACCTTATCCCTCATCATGCGGCAGACCATAACTTTAGTGACTCCTTTGAAAGCTTTTACATTGATCATGTACCCGCTTGCGAACACTTGTGCGGATGGTGGCGTCTCTTGCGACTCATAGCACGAGAATGCTACTCAGCGGGTTATTGTGTCTAGTCGGCAACTATTTCGGCCAAAATATGCATTACAGATCCAAGCGGTCGAAGGCGAGCCTAAGTCACTTGAAGCGAGGCGGCGGTTCCGATCATCGACTTCGTCTTGCATGGGATATTGCCGAAGACATAAAAGAAAGGGAGTCGATTCGCCGACGAGCATCAAGATTTTACTATGATTCCCAATTCTGGACTTTGTATAGAAGGTCATATGATGGGTTCTTGCCATGTATGCGACTAAGGAAGCGAGCAAGTCTTGAAAGAAGCTCATGACGGTGTTTGTGGAGCACACCAACCGGGCCCAAGTTATGGGACCGTGAACTTCGGTTATTATTGGCCGACAATGGTGAGGGATGCCGGTGGCTTACGCTAAACAATGCCATGCGTGCCAAATACATGCTAATTACCTTCACCAACCTCCGAACACTTGCATCCTACCGCGTCGCGGCCATTTGAAGCGTGGGGAATGGATATCGTCGGTCCGATTTCTCCACCTTCTTCAAGAGGACATCGCTTCATATTGGCAATAGCGATTATTTCTCAAAGTGGGCTGAAGCGTTCCGTTGAGATTGGTCAAGTCAGCGATGTGATCAAATTTGTTAAACATCATGTCATATACGGTATGGTGTGCGAAGCGGATCGTCCACGATAATGGTCCGCAATTTGTCGGTCATGCCTTCAGCGATTACTGCGATAAATTTCGAATCCGGAACCTAAGCGTCAATAGCTTACTACCCAGCGAATGGACAAGTGAAGCTTTTAACAAGGCGATCATCAAGATCCTTACTAAAATGGTCTCTTCAAACAAGAAGGATTGGAGCGACAAAATGGGGCAAAGCACGTGGGCTTACCGTTACAACGGTTCGCTGCGGCAATTACCACCCATATTCTCACGGTTTATGGTTGTGAAGCCATTTTACCGTTAGAGATTCAAATCCCATCGCTTGAATGGCGTTATCCACCGAATGACAACCGAGGAAAATCATCGCCCGGCCTTGAGGAACTTGAAATCTTTGGATGGCGATTACGAGGCTCAACGGCATATCGAGCTTTACCGGACCCGGTTCTAAAGCATTTGACAAGAAAGTCCGATGTCGCATTTTCAAGGAAGGCGACCTCGTTCTCCGTAGGCAGATGATTTTGAACTCCAAAAGAAGGGGAAGTTCGAACCAAAGTGGGAAGGACCGTTAGTGGTGGAGTCTGTTTACTCGAATGGAGCATACCGCCTAACCAATCAAGAAGGCGACGAAGCATGATGCCTATTAATGGTAAGTTTCGAAAAGTACTACCCGTAGTCTTCTTTCAAACTCCCATTAGGTTATCATGTTAACATCACATCGATAACCAATTTCCTCCAAATTCTCTGCCAATCCTGCGTCAATGGGATGGCGGGACCCCAAAACTATCATGTTAACAATCACCTCGATAGTTCCTCAAGATTTCCTCGTCGATCCTCTCAAGCGGGATGGCGGGACCCTCCTTGTCATGGTAACAATCACCTCGATAGTCCGCGTCGTCATTCCATGACGGCGTTGTCCAACCAAGCAATATACCCTATCAACTCCCTCGCGAATAGTGGCCTACCATGCGATGTGCCTCTATTTTAGCCATAGTCGTTATACTCCCATGTCACTGAGCGACTCGGCTACCCCACGAGTCATTTCCTAAGTGACTTTGTTCGTAATCACCGTTGTTATACTTTTAAGTCGAACAACTTGATTGCTTCTTGATCGGGATCGTTATACTTTTATGTCGCTGAGCGATTCGATCATTTCGAATAGTGGCCTACCATGCGATGTGCCTCTATTTTAGCCATAGTCGTTATACTCCCATGTCACTGAGCGACCGGCTACTGAGCTATTTTTTAAGTGACTTTGTTCGTAATCACCGTTGTTATACTTTTAAGTCAACGAACAACTTGATTGCTTCTTGATCGCGATCGTTATACTTTTATGTCAGCGAGCGATTCGATCATTTCAATAGTGGCCTACCATGCGATGTGCCTCTATTTTAGCCATAGTCGTTATACTCCCATGTCCCTGAACGACTCAACTACTCCCACATGATCATTCCTCTAAATAATTTTGTTCGTAATCCTTGTTGTTATACTCTCCGTCTTTGAACAACTTGATTGCTTTTTGATCGCGATCGTTATACTTTCATGTCGAGCGATTCGATCATTTACGCATGATGGCCTACCGGGCTATTTGCCCTTATCTTTTAATCCAGCGCCTTGAGCGGCTAAGGATAGAGGAGATTTTAGCACTAAGCCTAAAAGAAGCTCCTCGCAAACTCACCATCTTGAGGGGAAAAGTATGGCTAGCGATTCAAGCGGTGGTCGGTAAAGGCACATCAAATCCGTTGATAGGCTGGGGTTTGCTAAAAATCCCGAGGCGATCATTAGGCTGCAGGTGAAGAATTCAAATTCACCGTGTTCGTTAGAAGGTTCCTCGCTCGTCACGCGCGGCGACCATCTTACAAGTCTTCATTATCCAAAGTGTTCCGGACTCCATTCAACCGCATTCAAGTCCAAAACTTTGAGGGGGTTTTGTAGGCGTAAAATTGCCTTAATCCTTACCGGCAACTTCGGAATGAGCAAAAGAGCTTAAGAACCCATCTAAGTGGAGTCGAGGCCGCCTAAAGGTTAAGTTTACACGGATGTTTGACTTTACCAAATAAGGCAGAAATGCTGATATCTCTTAAACCAAAAGGAACTGGGTAAGATGACCGGGGCAATTGGCCGTCTCGTCGAGATGGTCGATTTCCATATATAATTGCCTAATTCGACGCACGGTTTGAAAGTTACGACCGCTCTTTTCAGCGCATCGGCTCGCCAGCGCCGAGGCTCGACATTCGACGAGGCTCGCCAAGCAATGAGGCTCGACGTTCAGACGAGGCTCGCCAAGCAGCGAGGCTCGACATCCGACGAGGCTCGCCAAGCAGCGAGGCTCGACATTCAGCGGGCTCGCCAAGCCGAGGCTCGACATCCGCACGAGGCTCGCCAAGCAGCGAGGCTCGACATTCGACGCAGGCTCGCCAGCGGCGAGGCTCGACATTCGACGAGGCTCGCCAAGCGCCGAGGCTCGACATTCGACGAGGCTCGCCAAACAAATGAGGCTCGATATTCGATGAGGCTCGCCAAACAAATGAGGCTCGATATTCGATGAGGCTCGCCAAGCAGCGAGCTCGGCGTTGAATGAGGTTCGTCATTGCGGCGAGGCTCGACATTCGACGAGGCTCGCCAAGCGCCGAGGCTCGACATTCAACCGAGGTTCGCCTATAGCGGTGAACCTCGACCCTCGACATTCAACCGAGGTTCGCCTATAGCGGTGAACCTCGACCCTCGACATTCAACCGAGGTTCGCCACAAGAAGAACCTCGACCCTCGACATCCAACCAAGGTTCGCCGCTCGCCGTTATCGCAGCCGGGCATATCAGAAGTGTACCGACAATTACCGCAACGGGCCGCATCGTAGCAAACACGGTGGCCATTGTCGTAACGCAGCCCGGCGCTTGACCGCTCGCACGATGGGAAGGGTCATTAACCCTCATATGAAGCCCGACAATAGGGGTCGGTTACACCCCTCAAGCCCATATAAATAGTTGGAAGCCCAGAAGAAAGAAATTTGGCCGCAGGCGAGGAAAGAAAGTCGAGAACTTCGAGATCAACACTTGTGTGCCCAAGAGATCAAGAACCTCTTCAACAACCTCTAGATCATCCGCGGCCGATTACGTCGTCAGCGGGAAGCAACCTCGACTCGAGCATCGAGTGAAGCATCCTCTCGCCACCAAGAACCCATACAAAGAGGAGTCAAATCAACCTCCTCTTCCTCTGTAACCGAGAGAATTTGATTGTAATACATTCATTCAATCAATAAACATTTTTTCGACCCTACAAACGGCTCACCCCATTATCTCTTAAGTTAATAGCCACTAGCCCACATTTAATAGCCTCTGCCTCTCTCTCTCTCTCACTCTCTCTCAGCCTATAAGGGGAGGGGAGATTACTCATTTTTATTATCTTAAACTGAAGCTTGATCATCTTCAGAGAGATTGGATCTTGGCTAAACTTTGGCGAACTTAGAGCTTCAGCAATTCTCTGAAATCAGCAAAAAGACTCATCATCTTGGTCGGACCATCAATGGAGTATGAGACCGAAACTCCATCGTCATACAAAAAAACACAAAATTTACAAATTTTTCTTTGTTTCTAAAGTCTTGAGATTGTAATATTTTATTTGTGTTGTGAATTTCAAAGATCCGCTATGGACTTCTTTCTCATCCGAAGAGAAAATCATGTCGCAGATCGACACTAAGACCTTAGGGTCTATTGCTGAATCGCTGGCCATTGAATCTAACCAAGCAAAGTTTGAGGAATTTATTTCCTCCGAGAAGATGGGCGCAGCTACAACCAAAATCTACCGTCAAGTTCATCACAATATGAGATTGGGTTCAAACTCAACTCCACCGGCCCATGGCCAGAGCTCCATGAAGAGCCTCAACTTCGCCTATAGCAAAGCGAGCTTTGCCCAGAGCGAAGATTTAGCGACCCTCGCCCCAGGTGAAGATTCAGCAACTTCACCTCAACATCCTCTCATTTTGGACTTCAGTTCACAACCCCTCTTGGGGTTCTCTTCAAAGCATCTCGCGATGCTCGTAATGCTTCTTTAAAAGAAGCCAAGAGTGGAGGTTATCCTCCATCCAAAATCTCGCAGGGGAAAATTATCACCATTGGTGATTCTTCGTCTTAATCGCAAGCACTGACTTGTGATAAAGACTCAATTGACCATGCCAGTCGTAGGTCAAAGCAATGACGTCGTAGGTGATGTTCACTTGCCGAAAGCCAAGTGGGCGCAATTGCTCTCAAGAAGAGCGTTCACTGTTTTAACCAACTTAGAACTCCTTATGATTGTTTTGGTGAAAGAAAGTTATAATTTTTATTCGATTTTCATTGTAATCGGGTCTTATAAAAGACTTAGTTTATTTTTGAATTCATTTGTAATTCCATAAGGTTTAACAAATTCAAGTAATGACAATCATCCCGACTTTCACCTAAGCGGTGGTGTCGCGGGCATGAAGAATTGGAGAACGTTCTTCGTCATAAACCGAGGTGGCTCGAATACAAACTTTTAAGCATTCTAAAGAAGTATGGCCTTGAGAGTGGCACCCATTGCAATACATGGGTAGCTTTTCATATATCACTTGTTGTTTGAAGCCATCAAATAGGCCCACCCATATGAATTGCGGTGGGGGCTTTCTCAAATTAATCTCAACACACATCACGGCACTAGAGCGTCGCGAGTGTGGCGATGGCTTTATCGAAGCACGAGAAATGGCCAATTTTGTTGGCTACGATTCAAAAATTCTAGAATGAAGCATTGTAGTGGAAGCTACGGCAAGGATAACCAAACTGGAGCCAGGCACAAGTCTTCCTTAATGTGGCAAAGGTTGTGCCATCTGACAACTTTGTAAAGAAAAGTAATAAGCATCGTTGATGGTCGAGTCAAGACCTTCATGAGGTCCTTGTTGCCCTGAAAGCGTAGTAAAACAGTCTGGAGGTGAGTGGACTAATCAAGAACTGATGTTCGATGCCCCAAGAAATGATTTCCTTGTGGCTAGATTCAAGGGAGGGTCTCCCGCCATGGAACTTCATTACCAAAGCATTAGAGTAGAGCTCCTCCATCTTAGGGAGTTCTGAATTAACAAAGGAGAAGGAGGGACTCCCTCTCGAGATCCACAGATAATCTCTCCATGCGTGGGATCCGAGCAAAGGACTCCACGTCGTTAGCATGAGCTCAAGC
>CM022708.1:3983071-4021729 GCA_012295165.1 Asparagus setaceus
CAAATGGAAGCTCGAGGAAAGCATCGGCGATCGCTTCAAGTGACTTGAAGGCATCTTTGCAATAATTACTCTGCGTCTCTCAAACCCACGGAGAGCGATTCGAAGGGAAATGACCTATTGATGTTTCCTTCAAGAAAGAGCCATTGAATCAAGAGGATACTCATTCCTCTCATTGAACTGAGGCATCTAGTTGAAGAACCTTAAAGTCTCAAAATCACTTCAATGCTCTCACACAAAGAAATGAATCAAGAATGTTGGAATCACCCGACCCTATCCCATTGAGTGAGATTCGATCCCTAATCCGACGAAGTTCAAGTCACCGACATTACACACATTCGATGGTAAATGATTGCCTAACCAACGCATCTACTACTTTCATCAACAAACAGAAAATATTGTACAGAATGATGCCATCAAGGCGAGACTCTTCATTGGCACTCTCAAGGGGGTAGCCTTTGAATGGTTCCAGAACCTAACCGAAGGTTCTATCAAGTCATGGGCCGATTTGGAGTCTCAATTTCTATCCCAATTCCATGAAGAGTAATCTAACCATGGCTAATCTCCTCTTAGAGAAACAAAGAGGATATGACTCGGTCGGAGACTACATCGAACAGTTTCGTTATTTGACATTGTGATGCCATGACATGCTGCTACTGATGTTACTTTACACTTGTCAGCACAATTTCCTGTATTAAAGCTCACATGGGTGCTATTAAAGCTAATTCATGAAAAGACTTGATGGAGCAGGCGGAGATTGCAGAAAAATCTGCCAAATGCTTTAACAAATTCCTATATATATAATTAGCACTTAGTAAGACCTACTGATAGGTTAGGTTTCACTACAAAAAGGGTTTGTTTTGGAGCAAACTTAAACTATATAATGAAAGATATCATAAAGTGATAGAATCGATGGAATCATAAATAATTAGATCTACATAAGATACTTCTAATGAAAAGAATCCCACATTGTCGAATAATTGACATTTTTGACTTTATTAAGAGTAGCAATCTATATCCCTATCAGCAGGCCATCCGAACTCCTCTAGAAATGCAAGCACTACACCATTTGACCAACCAAAGCCCGTCTGCACATACAAGAGATTAAGACAAACATGATCAGAAACACAATTTAGGAATAATGGTATAAAACCCTTAGAATTAAAGTTCTTATCGTCCAAACATCTATAGTTCAATATCAGCATGTACCGTGATATAGTTAGGTGCGTACAATTTTTTATCATCAACAGATTTAGTTGAATATCCAAACATACACATATTCAATATCAGGAATTTGGTTTACTTGGAAAGGGAAGAATTTAAGGGCATTGAGAAATCTGAGTTAGCCGGGGATGTTTTCTTCTTTGATTTCAAAGACCAATCGCCTCATGCTGTGAAGAATCTCTTTGTTGGACTGAAGCAATCAATCAGCTCTTTTTGTATATTTCTCCGCTGTATTTTCCCCTTTTTCCTCACATCCTGTGAACTCTTGTTTTCTTCTCTGCTGTATTTTCCCCTTTTTGTATATTTCTCTGTTGTATTTTTCTTTCAAAGAAATTTTCTTATCAATAAAACAATGAGCTCGTGATGCAGTCCTAGGGGTGGCCTTAGCGTACATTGACCAGTGTGAGGAGCGTTAACGGATCGGATACGGCTCGGATATTATACTTAATCATATCTGTATCCACTTACAAATCACGGATATGGATATAGATATGTCTAGGTAGGAAAAACTCATATCCACATCCGCTAAAACCGGATACGAATATGGATAAACATGCATATATATATACGGATATGCACGCTAATACAAAACGGATATGACAAAACCAAATTATAGGAAAAAAATTATAGTTCGTATGATACAAGAGAGTTCATTTATGTGTTTATTATATCTGAAGAACTAAGACTATATTTTCTAATCATCAAAATAAGTCTCAAACCCTTTAATCTAAGGATTAAAACAATCGCAACTGTATGATTAACATATTCGAATATTTCGGATATCCTGATATTTCACTATATAACCATATCTGTAACCATATCCTATCGATTATAGATTTTAGTAACCATATCCACATACATCCTAACGGGTGGATATGGATATATCCGCAAATACGGATATTTTTTGGCACCCCTAAACATTGGTGGAGGGAGGGGGATCAAGAGGGGTCATGTGAGAACTATAATTATAGATTTGGTATATCTAAAGAACTAAGATTATATCTTCTAATCATCAAAATAAGTCTCAAACCCTTTAATCAAAGGATTAAAACAATTACAACTGTATGATTAACATATTCGGATATTTCGGATATCCTGATATTTTACTATATAACCATATCTATAACCATATCCTATCGATTATAGATTTTAGTAACCATATCCACATACATCCTAACGGGTGGATATGGATATATCCGCAAATACGGATATTTTTTGGCACCCCTAAACATTGGCGGAGGGAGGGGGATCAAGAGGGGTCATGTAAGAACTATAATTATAGATTTGGTATATCTAAAGAACTAAGATTATATCTTCTAATCATCAAAATAAGTCTCAAACCCTTTAATCAAAGGATTAAAACAATTACAACTGTATGATTAACATATTCAGATATTTCGGATAACCTGATATTTAACTATATAACCATATCCTATTGGTTATAGATTTTAGTAACCATATCCGCATCCTTACGGGTGGATATGGATATATCCGCAAATACGGATATATTTAGGTGGAGGGAGGGGGATCAAGAGGGGTCACGCGAGAACCCCCAACCCAAGCCACTCAAGTTTTCTAATTTGTATGGGAGCATTATACGGTCTTTCAATTGTTACCAATGTTTGGAGTATAAGAGTAGTGGTTGGGTTGTGTATTACAAAGAGGTAGTGACATTTTCCACCTTTCATTTTTGTCGTAGTTTATCTTAATGATTTGGAATTTTTTGTATTGGTCTCTCAAATATTTAATAATTTGTAATATGTCCCTCAAATCACTAAAATTGCTATGTAGTCCCTCAAATCTATTAGTCATTTCAAATTACCCCTTATAGTTAGCTAATGTTTGATCTGAGGTGAATATTCCATTCAACTTAATTTTTTGTCATAGGATTCTAGTTATACCCCTTACTTCAAATTACCAGAATCCAACTCATCTTTTTAACTGTTTAAACCAAATGTGTTCTCAGACCCATTAATTTTGTGCTCTTTAAACCTATCTCTTTACTCTTTTTCTTGAGATTTTTATTTTGAGAACAATTAATTGAGGATAGAAATATAATCCACTGTAGGAGATCAATTGATAAATGTCTTCTTAGTAACATTTTATCAAATCCCATGTTCTCGATACTATAAGTAACGGTGCAATAATATATTGATTTCGGAAAATGGCAAATTTTTAGGTAGTTTGTAAAAATGTCGTGTTCAAGCTTGATGTCATTATTATTTTTTTGGTGAACCGGTTAAGTTAATTCTGACTATACTTTTGGAGTTGTAATACTCTTTTCTTTTTGTAAACAGTCATTATATACTATAATATTTGGTTGAGATTTTGAGTTAAAAATCTTGCTGTTATCGAATGTGTGTTGATATAGGTTTTCTAATATTCTTTTAGGAGAAGATATAAGAGTGCCCACTCAAGCTCCAATTCCTGGCTACGTCACCGCCCCTAAGTATGACCCTGCAAGAGTCAAAATCAGTGCAACTTCAAACTTGTCGGAATCGCGCAAAAAACCAATCATCTTGAAGCTCTCACAAAATCATCAAGGTCAACTTGGATGCCAAAGGCCACTAGTTGAGCTCCGTCAGATCGTGAAATTCCTTCAGTTTGGGAATCAAAATCGCTGTCAAATTTTTTTTTCTATTTTGGGCAGATTTTGATTGTCCAATCGGAGTAAACAGATCCCATTTTAGCTGAAAATTGATTTGGAGAATCTTACATTTAGTAGAAGGATATTTTCTAGTTTTTGTTATTTTTCTATTTTTGATAAAAAATATTATTATTACCTTTTTCCTTTTATTTTGAGTCTATAAAAGTCTTATCTGGATATAGGCAGATAGCTTTTGATTAATAAAAATACTAGTTATTGTTTGCGGCCATCTTTTATCTGGTATTCTCTTTTCTTCTTTGTCTTTTCAATACGATCAGGTTGCAGCCCTAACAGGACTGCATGGCTTGTTAGGTACGACTTGTTTATCTTTCAATATTTTAATTATCAGCTTAAGTATGGAGCTGGAAATTTTAATCATGAATGATGAGAGCTGCGATTCGGGAAGTATATGCATGACAACTTTGCATAGTGACAACTGCAGCACACAGGGTAGGTGTGCGCACGTGCTCACATACACACATACAAAGATAATCATGGCCATATTACAAGCATATTGTAAATGGGGTTTAGGTGAATAAATTAGCGAATTTGGGTGGAGTTAGAAGGTAATTTTACAACGTAAGGGAGAATCATGTTGAAGGTTTATGAAGAGAATCAAGGAAAATTCGCCATGAAGTGGCTGGAAAATGTATCAGAAAGAAGAAGAAGGGAAAATGACGGAGCAGAAGTGAACTAGAATAACAACAAATAATGGAATAAAACTTTAATTGCTATATTATTTATTCAAGGTTGTAGTTATGACCTGAGTTTTGTATTGACCGCCACCTCCAGCTTCCCCGCAGGACTCCACATCATACTTCTCCAGCATCGAACCACTCTTCTTGAATGCTACATAGTTTGTTTTGAGCCACCTTATTGCAATATCTTCAGCCAAAGATATCGCTTCTGGAGAACCAGACCTTACCAATCCTTCGACAATCATATGTTGCAAAGGAGGCCAACCATTTGGAAAGTCCCTGATCAGCACAATGAGCACATAATTCTAAATATAATATAAATAACAAAAAAAAGGAGAAAATTCATGTTGTCTGTTAATTTCCCTCATCTATGATCCCAATAACATATTAGTGATCTCAAATGCATAATCAAAAGATTACTTACCATTGTTGACCGCTATTTACCAATGATGTTGCAATTCCTGCGGGATGAATCAATCCTGATGTTTGCAAGCTCTTCAGAACTTTGTCCACAGCAGGTCCATCTTTGCAAGAAAAAAAGAAATAAAACTTATTAGAAATTTAAAATGTACAACAATATCAGAGACCTTTACTGAAAAAAGTCTTTAAACTTAGCACGAAAATCTAATACTTGCAATTAACATACATATATACTCCATCTTATGTTTCGAATGTTCTTGTTCTTTAACCAAGAATAGTTTTAACTGAAAATATACAGGTTATTCAACTTGACAGATTAGAGAAATTACATACATAAAAACATTATATGTTGGTAAAAAAAAATAAACTAAGTTGCCTAGTAACATAAGGTCATGTCCTAGCAGTTGAGTCAAATTTATCAGCTCTTATCAAATTATTTATCATTTTTCACCCATGTTCCTGGCCTAATAATGGATGCAAGTGCCAGGATCACTCTGTAGCACGGTTCTCAGTAATTAATCAGTGCACAGACAGTTAAACAATTATATCTCTAGAACATTTTCCGGCTAAATTGAAATGCTACCGATATTTATATCCCTATGACATTTTCCTGCTAAAACTTTATATTGGAATACAGGACAGAACAGAACACTGCTTATTTAGATAGTAAGCAAGTATAGCTGAAGGGAAGTTCCTCAGCTTCTTGTAGTTACAATTTTTAGAAGAGTTTTGCTAACCATTGCCCATAGGGTAAGGAGGAGGGAGAAAAAGAGGCAAGGATGAGTGGGCCCCAATGTTTGCCACTAATTCTCTCTCTTCCTTCTCACCTCTCTCTCTCTCTCTCTCTCCTTAATATTGCCCTTAGGGTAATGGTTACCAAAATCCGTTTTTAGAAATATATTTTCTCCACCTCAATCAAATCCATGAATTAACAGGTAGAGTTGAAATGTCATAGCAATACAGCATATCATATCAGGGAAGAGTCACTAGTGAAAAACATTGTTTTTGATGTGATTTCAAACAACAACAGTGCCTCAATTCCAACTTTTTGGGCTATATGAATCCTATTTTTTCCAATCATTTCTATTATGGAATCTCCTCCATTAACTATTATCATATCCTTCTTGAGTTATTCTAAACCAAGTTCTTTTGGACTACCACTAGTCCTCCTTTCCCATTTACTATAATCTTATTTTTTTCACTTCCCCTAACTAGTGTCGGCCGGCGTTTGGTATGACCAACCTCTAACCTCCTACGAATGCATTTATTTATTATCCTACCTTTTGTTAGAGCTCTACAAGACCATCATGACATTCTTATTTCAATTAAACTCGTTTTCTACGCTTGTTGTTTTTAGCTTTCCCATTATTCTGATCCATAAAGCATAGATCTCTTCAATCTCATAGGTATTCCATGGTCTTATAGGACTGCGTTTTAACCACACTGATTTGTTTTGATGAATCATATCATCTTCAACCTCACCATCATAATGGATGATTGATCATAAATAGAAAAAAGTGATTACTCTAAGATATTTCTTAATTGTCTATATGCACCATACGCTCATTCGTCTTAACAGTTTAACTAAAATTACACTGTATTAGTTTTTATTCTACTATAACTCTAAATCCTTAAGATTTATGACCTTCTCTCCACCTTTTTTTAGAAGCTATCAAGAACCTGTACCTGGTGCCTACGAGAAGAACGTGTGAAACACCAACAAACAAATAAACAAACAAACTACAACAATAACAACAAAGCCTACTTTTCCAAGAGTTGGAGGTCAGATATTAATCATTCTCTATTAAGGGCCTATTTGGTCATTTTCTATAATTACAAGGAAACATGTTTCCTTCACTTTTATTTCTTTCCTTCACTTTTATGAATAAGTATTTCTTGTGTTTGTTTCGCCAAAAAAACATGGGGTATAAGTAATTTCTACCACTTTCTTTAGTTTGGCTCAACTTGAAAAAAGAAGAAAGCTATTTGACTGTGAATAGATTCCCTCATTTTCCTTAGTTCGGTTCAAATTTTAAAATTAAAAAAAAAAAAAGAAGAAGAAATCAAGGTTGTGATCACCATGGGGTGCTTACTGTTCACAGATGGCAAAAAATTGTAGCCAACATAAATCGAGGGGTGTACATACCCGCCATCACATAAAAATTGCTTGCAACGATAAACCCAAACAGCTATTGGAGGTAGCAATTTGCAAAATGTTTAAAGATTTGAGGGACTAATTTCAAAATACATTTGAGGGAGTAATTTCAAAATGTTTAAAGATTTTAGGGACCAATTTTAAATTTGAGTTAATACTTTGCAAAATGTTTAAAGATTTGAGGGACTAATTTCAAGATATGAACATTTGAGGGAGTAAGTTCAGAATGTTAAAAGATTTGAGGGACTAATTTTAAATTTGAGGAGGTAACCATAAGGTAGGCGTAATTGGGTTTTAACTTTTTATTATTATCCAAACAGACTCTAAATGCAACAGTAACATCAGTCCAAGCAATCGAATACATAATAAAGTGATGCTAACCTGTAATGTTTTCTTGAATCCACAAAGGAATGAAATTTGAAGCAAAAACATTTCGATTCTGATTGCGCAGGTCAAACTGGTGGACATCCTAGAGAATCATGAGCAGTTGAATTTAAAATTAGCAAGACAAAGAAACCTAGTGAACTGTGAAATGGTAAAGTAAGAAAGTATGCTAGTCTGTGAAGCACCTCAGAGCTGCACTCGTCAATGAGCCAGTAATCAAGCCATTGCCCCATCTCCTCGTTCCAGAAAATGGATGTCATTGCAGTTAATCGTGCTTTTGAAGCTGCCGAGAATTTCTCGAATGTGGAATTATCCCCAATAAGCTTTGCGAAGAAAGCAATGCCAACCTCCATCTATCACAACATATTTAAAGTACAGTGTCAATGTCCTTTTAAGATATAAACGCCAGACATAATTAGAATTTACACAGTGATGATTTCAAAGGTCTTAACCAGTACCCTCAAAGGGAAGAAATTTTAATCATCATTTAACAACATCCCCTTTTCCTTTCAAAATTGAGCTAGCTATGAACTATGGCCAGAAGCAAAGAATGCTCAACACGAGACTTGACCCACTTTATAGGAACAATTGACTTGATCAACCCCTATACGTTAATGAAGGATTCTTAATTAAGAAAACAATGAGAAAGTAAGGGCCTTGTCTTGATTTTTGGTTTTGCAATTTAAAGGTCATGCAACCGAGAATCCTCCCATACTTAGGAAAAAGTCAAGACCATATATTAAGAGAAACTTGAAAAGTATTTACTACCAAGTGATCTCTGAGGCATGGAACAAGCTAAAAGACGGAGCAAATCACAGTTAACCATGAAAAAAAGGAAAAGAAAATTAAAACTGCAATGCAAGTATCTTCTATTTATGAACCAGTACAAGGCATTGCATACAAATTTGCAAATAAAGACTACATTCATCTTAGTGGCCAGAACAAGACAGAACCAGTTTTGATGACTCATGAGCTCTTTGTGGCACATTATATTATTTACCTTCAATTTTTTGTTAAAGCATATTGTGCAAAACCAGTTCTCAGTTATCTAATGTGGGAGTACACAATGGTAGTTGCAACATAGACTCTGAACACAAGTATAGAACTATAAACAGAATGTAAATTAAAATAAAATGATCAGGGTAATTTGAATTAATTAAAGATATCCAATGCAAACTTCTACTGACATAAACTTCAACATCGTCAGCCAATAGGCCTGTAGAGCTATCCATCTAGCTTGGCGTTGATGCAGGAGGAACTAGCTGTTTCATTAAAGCAACTACTTGGTTTGCAAGAAAATAAGATATTATGAGTGAGGGCTTTAAACACCTTGTATATATAAACATTCAGATCTACCGGGATTATTGACGTTGTTGACAATGTAGTCATGTCCGATGAATTTCTGCACAAAGAGAGATTGCTATCAGAAACAATCAATCAGAAATTTCAAATGACTCTCAGTATAAAAACCAGTTTTTGCTAGTGCAATATATAAAGTTGAAATACATACTTGGTGATCTTTTAGACAAATTAGAAAGTTGAAGGCACAAGAAAACAGGATAATGAAAAGACAATTAACTTTCAATCTATCTTGTCTATGAATATACCTTCAGCACGACAAGAAATAATAGAGTATTTTAGCGTGTTAGGAACGTTAAAGAAGATTGTTTAGTTTCACTTGGAAGATTATGTGATTATAGTCTTCCTATAAATAAAAATTGTTTATCTCTTTCCTGGAATGACACTCTTTCATCATAGCAACCTAGGACCAATAACTCTGACAGGGAAATGAGATCTTTCTTATTATAACTTGGATGGTAATCAAATGATTAAACATGGAGTATGAGCAAATAAATCATAAATAGATTATCACAAGCAAGGAATAAAGCATACATGTGACATACACAGTTCCACCAAATCTCATATACGTCTGTGACCCCACAAGTAGAGCACCGAGAGAGTATTACTTCAAATTTAATTGAGTCATTCAGCTTCCTCTTGAATCACTAGATAAAGATCTCAGGAGTATTCTTCCTTTCAAATTCTAGTTCTCTACTAACTTTCAATACTGTACTTGTTACAACTCTTGGGTATGAGATTATTTATAGTACTCCTCATAACCCTAATACATAACCAAAGTTATCGTATTAATTGTGAAGGATCCAACTCCTACTTGGTAATGAATCCTTTTCCATCACAATCTGTTAATTGGTGATAAATTGCTTAGCCCACCTTTTCCATTCACTTAAAAAGAAGGAATTATAGTGCCAGGCAATTTTACTTGGAAAATCACAAAAGAACAAATGAAGGGGAAAAAAGAAAAAGGTAGCCAAAATTTATTTTAGTACTAGAATATTGATTTTAGTAAATTTTCTGGCTCTATAAAAAAGCAAAATATTATTAAATATCTTAATTGATTCAAAATATTATTGGATTTTTTATTGAAGCATTCGTCTAGGGTTTTGAACTCTCATCATGCAAATAGTAATAGGTAGAAAAATATAGCATTATACACTTATGACATGTGAGTTCACTCATTGTCTAAAGAAATTATCCCTCAAAATGATCTTCTTTTTTATAGATATTAAAAGTCTTCCGAAGCAAGATGCATCTGGTGCCCCTTTTTATTAGGGTGAATATTTCCTGGGACATGCCCTAGTGGTGTACTACAAAGCGTGTTCATGTTGATTAGGTTTATCAGCTTCATTGCATCTATTTATCTAAAAATTAGAATATAATACTATAAAATAATATCACATAATGGGAGTGCACTCGGCAGTCAGTACTCTTTAATAGCTTTATTGCATCATATTTGCCTGTAATGTGATAGATAAACAAAAAGGATTTTTTTCCCTAGAAACCACCTTTAAAATAGGGTCAGCCAATAGAAACCACCTGTCATTGTTAATTTATACATAAACTACATTTAAAGGGTTTTTTGTTGCAATCAACCACCTGGGCCCACTTTTCAATTAAGTTTTTCAGTAATTGACTCCACCTAACCTCAATTAAGGATCATCTCTCTAATATACATGATATTTAACAACTAATATTACAAGAAAACCGAAAAAAGCTTACTTAAAAGTGAGTTCAGGTGGTTGATTGCAATAAATAACCATTTAAATGTGATTTACATAAATTGATAATCAAAGGTGGTTTCTATAGAATGATCCTATTTTAAAGGTGATTTTAAGAGGAGGCGGGGACGCTAGACAAAAGTGACTATGTTTACTAATAATTTACTTCCATTAATGAAAGTAAAAGATGTATACTTGCTAGTTAAAATACTCTGCAAAATTTGACATTGCGATTAGATTCTAACATTTTGTTATATTAACATAAACAATTACTTATCAAAACTAAATTCATAAAACAAAACTTTGAGCATTAAGTAATTAATAAAAGATTGTTTTCAAAATATATATCAAAATGCATAAGAAAGCATTAAGACAATCAGTTTTACAAGGACAGGAAAAAAAGGACATTTTAATGTATACTATTACAATTGCTCTAGATGAATTTTCATATTTTGGACGCGGTGCATGATATTTTCATCGTCAATGCTATCAAACATATCTCTTTCAATGCGCGTAAGACAATCATTCATCCATCCATTAGTTTTGTGTCATATTTTGGCTTTGGGCTTGTGGGTTTCTAGTGGCATAGTTTTGGACTTTTAATATTTGGGTCCATTTGACTCTATTGTTGGAAGATTAAATGTTTGGGCTTTTATGTTTGGTGCTTTTAGATATGGGGTGCAATTTTTAAAATCACTAGAGGGGCAGATTGTAAAATGTTGCTGAGTTTATATGCTAATAAAAAGTTTCAATATGGGCTTATATGAATCTGCCCCTGAAGTCAATTGGGATGTGAGGATGATACTAAAGACTTTCTAAGCACTTGCAGCCACATTGGAAATTTAGATTATGGCACTTTATTGATACACACAATAAACTCTACTAAATTTGGAAATTATTCTATTACATTTCTCTACATTCATCTCCTGATTCTACTGGCTCCCAAATAATAATAATAATAATAATAATAATAATAATAATAATAATATAAAAGAAAAAAACCATCAAAATGAACTCCCCTTTTCAAGTTGTAATTCGTAAATAAGCTAGCTTGTTAAATAATTATTTCCAAAGCATTTTCTAAGTAATTGTGAAATTATTCTTCATCTAGGATTCTGAATTCTTGCATGACGTGAACAGATACATGGATTGTAACATAACACAGCTATGAATATATAGCTCCATACATAATTTAGTGTCTTACTTCCTTGAAATAATTGAACCTTTCTGTTAGATATGATTCTGTTATTGTGAAATACAGGGATTGTAGCATAACACAGCTATCAAAAGCGAATAACAAATCAAACATGAGAAAATAAGAATACTTCAGTAGAGAAGCTATACTGAATCACTAATTAACGACTAGGTTGAATATGATTCTGTTGTTTGATATATAGAGTGATATTCGTTAGATTTGCAGTTAAGAATTCAACAGTTAACACAACAAGATTTAGCATTAGATGATCATCTGAAATTAAACAAACAGCCTAGATTAAAATTACTGTATGATAGTTACTGAACAAAGAAGGTAAATTAATTCATATGTGAAATATGTGTCTCTCATCCAAAGGAGTATGAGCGGTAGCCTCATTATAATGAATTGATTAGATGACTGAAAAAGAAATATAATGTGAGATTGGTCCCACATCAACTAGGGAGGTGAATGAATACATAATCATATAAGACTAAACTCGAGATACCAATAGGTGTTTAGTTTGGCTCATTGGGACTAATCAATCCACCTTAGTGCATATCTACAAGATTAGGGCTTAGCCAAATTCCTAACAAAGAGCTTTAGAAGCTTCCAGTTCAAAATATAGAATAAGGAACAGGAAACAAACCTCATCCAGCGAGAACTAAAATCCCAACCACTTTCAGCAGCTGAAGCAACTTCACGATAAAAAGCTTCCTTCTGAGGCCTTTGAAGCTTGGAAGCTACTTCCTCATCCTACATGAAGAAGCGAACCACATATCTTCATTTTCTCTTAGTATATATTTAGCTTCATTTTGAAAAACCTGATGCATATTTTTAAGAAATTTTGGCGATGATTGCATTTATTTAGATAGGAGAAAGATTATACAATTGTTGCACTTTCTGGTCTGGGTTTGTTCCACATCGCATAATAGCGACTCAAAGAGTACATGTGGCCTTGAACATCTTGAATGGTCACTTTATGAATCCCTGTTGATATCATCGTGAACAGTAAAGACTTATATAATAATAAAATCATCAATAAAATTTTAATTCACTAAAATACCAAAGTGAATCAATTAAAAAGCACCTGAATTCCAGAAGTTATGTTCTACCAGCAGGAAAGGAAGTGATTCGTTCGCAAATGCTAAATCACCAGTTCTCTTATATATTTCCAGTACCATTGAAGTTAATAGTGGAGGTTGACTACAAAAATTCCAACCAAAAATTCAGCATGAGTTCTATCCTGTAAAAAGATTTTGGCGATGGATGGTTGATTCCTTCGTCACTTAAGAGTCAAGATTACTAGTCATGACCACATAATTTCATGAAACATTGTTATTAAAATGCAGAAGTGCTTCAAATAAAAAGATAAAAATGACTCCACTTCAAGAAAATCACGAGTGTACTATTGCTAAAGTCAAGAAAGTTAAAATAGAGAGGCTATATTTCAGAAAAATCCCCTTAAATTTGGATGATTACCAGAAAACCCTCCATAACTTTCATAATATCAGAAAACCCCCCTTAAGATTAGGGGTTAACAGAAAATACACTTCAACTTTCAACATTTTCGAACCCCTCCCCCACCCCCACCCCCCTAAAAACAAAGCGTGAACCACAACTTTCATTGAAAAAGATATCCCCTGTGCAATTTTATTCAACCCATGTGAAAGCCGTTAGGGGGTTTAATGAAAGTTGAAGGGGGTTTTCTGATAGCCCCGAAACTTAGGAGGGGGTTCTGATATTTTGAAATTCGTGGAGAGTTATCTGATAATTGATAATTGTCCAAAGTTAAGGGGCGTTTTCTGAAATTTAGCCAAATAGATATGCATATGAAGGTGATTGTAATGAAAAACCGGTAACATAAAGAGAATCAAATTACTAGCTTTACTAAAGCATTGACTCTTGTCATAGATAGTTTCAGCAGACATGTATTATATTGACAGTTCATCTTTTTGTAAAATTCTCTTAGAATGTAATATTTTCACCCATGCAGGGATATAAGTTGAGTTTGTCCAAGTCGATAAGGACTAAAATAACTTTTACTATATTGATCCATAAGTTGAGATTGATCCACAAAGTGTGAAATAACTTTTTTTAATCTCAAATCAAGACACCGCACATTGGTTTGCACATTAGCATGGAATTATTTAGGCTTCAATGATATTGCAGCAGCACTGTGAATCTGATAACTTCATAAATGCCTCGTTACTGTGTGAAAAATGACAATGTAAGAATAGAATTACCTTAAGGGTCGACTTGCGTAAAATATGAGCAGTATGTTATAGAATCCTTGTATCATGTATATTTATCTCATGGATACCCTAAATAGGCAATAGCCCTCCATTGAGTGGAAGAATCGTCTAAATCTTGACTATTCTCTACTTTGATGGAACCACCTATGTCCCTAAGCTTTTCATCTTAAACAATGACGCCTATATGTTAGAAGACAATAAAAGCACAATCAACATGTATTCTGTTTCTAACTACCACTACTTTTGATGTTAATCTTCATATTATAAATTATGAAGTTACTCATCAAAGTGCAAGGAACTAAGTTATGAATGCTGCAATAAAACCTCTGGAACAGAATAGTGATTGCTTTGAGAAACAAATCCATCATATCTGTTTGACTGTTTCCATGGTTTGCTTGATCATTGTACAAAAAGAAAAAGAATCTCAAGTTATAGATCAATATACTAAAAGTTATGGATCAATAGGTTTGACGTGAGAAAAAAGAAAAAGAAGAAAAAAAAGGAACAAACAACAACAACAAGCTACTAATATTTCGCAAATTTCCTTGGTAATATGAAGAACGTAAAATTGAACAAGAAACAAAAAAGAAAGAGTAGCCTTCTAAATTGCTCAAACAGAAGCAAAGCACATGTATCAACAATTCAACATGCATATATGAAGGGATTGTCAATGTTACCTCCGATTGCTATAGTAGGCCCTTGAACCGTTCAAGACATATCCATAAACCTTTATAAGCGAGATAAGGTTACGCACTACTGCCTTTGCAGAATCATACATTTTGCTCACCAACAAACCCCTGCGCGAAGATAGTATCACTTAGTGAAGCAAAACAGAATAAGAGATGCATATACCACAGAATGAATTTTTTTTAAAAGGAAAAACATCTAAACACAAATAAATTGCCATAATGAAAACCTATCAAAATAGAGCAAGAGAATTTGGCCAAATATTTATGGCTTGGATCCAACCAAATTGTTTCCTAATTTCTAAGCAATACAAATTTAGAAGTTAATTATAGATAACATGGGATCTACATTTTGCATGACATAGTTTTAAGCTCGTGCAATCAAGCAAGAATCTTTCAGCTTCCCCAAAACTTAAAAGTCCAATTTATAAAATTAAAAAAAAACTCAAAAATACCTGATAACCCAATAAGAATCCCAATAATAAACCTCCCAAAACCTCGATCCGGGCACCTTCATGGGCTCCGGCAACGGTAGCAGGGTATGCAAATCCGGATCCTCCATAACTCCATCCGATACCCGCCTGCTCAAAATCTTCCACAAAGAGTGAACCTCCAAAGCCCAACCCCTAACTTTCTCATTCTTCACCTCGGGCAAGAACCCCTCGGGCTCGGGCACGAAATCGACGGGCACCTCCCCGACCATATCCGACCCGGCCTCCTCGAAGTAGCCCTTGACGAAGCGGTGGAGATCGGGGGCGGGTATCGACCCGTTGACGCGAGGGAGATCGGCGAAGGCGGCCTCGGTGGCGGAGAGGGGGAGCTTGAGGGGGAGGTCGACGTAGTGCTTGGCGTCGAAGCCGGTGGGGCCCAGCGACTTTAGGGCTTCTGATTGGAGGCGGACGAGGAAGGAGACGAGAGGGTGGTGGGCGTGCAGGGAGGGGGCTGTGCTGTGGAAGCCATAATTAGGAAAGGAGAGAAGCAGAGTAGGAGGATGAAGAGTGAAGAAGGGCTTTTTTGGTAATTTAAGGGGAGGTGCGGGTGTACAGGTGTTTTGGAGAGAATCTCGGGAGGTTGTTGGGTCGTGAAAGCGAACAGTGTGGGTGTTGGGGAGTTGCGTCGTGGGGACAGCTTTTGACAGTTGTTGGACGGTGCAGGCGGGGAGTTGGATTTTTGGACGAGGGTTTTTGGACAGTTGTTGGACGGTGCGGGCGGGAAGTTGCGTTTTTGTATTCGGTGCGGTCACGGCTGAGGGGTTTAATTCACCTCCCATACAACCATTTATAAATCATTTCTCTATTATACTAAAGCTAATAGCCTTACGACTGTTCCTCAATTTATATTTTTTAATGGTATTTATTTATAATCTAAATTCACTTTCTAAAGATATGGAAAGATATTCTTCATTTTATATTCACTATACATAGCACCACTTTAAGGTTGGTCACGAGGTGTGCACAGATGTGTGCCCACTAAATTTGAGGGGTTAAAAAGCGGGTGGCATGATATTTTAGTGAATTCTGATCTAAAAAGTTAGAGTTAGGTGGTTCCCTTCTTTCTTATCCGATCAGTATGCCATGTCATATGAGAAAAAAATAGATTTTCTTTTTCTCATCAATCCTTTCTCCCTCACCTCCGTACAGTACCCAAAATTTCTTATCTTTGTCAAATTTCTAAAAGGATAAACCTATGTTCTCTAGAAACCCCTGAAGAAGAAAACAACATATAACCCCTCTCCCTCCGTTTTCTTTCTATTCTCTCTCTCCACTCTGTCATTCTTCTCTTCTCTCTCCTTTTCAAACTCCACCTCCAGCTCTTGATCAACCATCTCGCCAGCGACGACTCCATCTCTACCACAGACTTTCCCCTCCCCCGCCGGCGCCATGGCCCCTCCCCCACCCCCAAATCCTCCGTCGACTCCATCCCTCAATCTCCATCTCCGATCCCTCCCTCAACTGCGCTTGAACTCATAAAACCTCCTCCGAAACCCCAAGAAGCGCACCCCTTTTCTCGTCGACATGGCCGATTTCCTCCGCCGCGCTCTGCCCCAAGCTCTACAACCCTCCGCGTGTAAGATTGATTCCTACGGTTCGTTAATGTCTTTAAAGTTTTATTCTTTTCTAAATTCGAGCTTGGTTTCTTGGTTTATGATGCAATTATATGAATTTTTTCATTTAATAGTACATGATGATTTGTGTTTGAATAGCAGAACAAAAGCAGTAGATTGCTGAGATTAAATCGGGAGTCAAAGATGCTGAAGGATCGGTCCTAATTGAAAGAAAAAAACTTTAACCTTTTAAGCCTTTGATTCGATGATTGGTGTTGTTTTATTTTGTTTTGGTTAGATTCGGAAGATGGACCTTTAAGCAAGAAGTCTGCAGGAAGTGTGATGGCTGGACTGCTTGCAAAATTAAGGGTAGTGGCCGGTTATGTTAAAGAGGTATAAGTTTTAGTTTTCTTTTTTCCGATTTCTTGTATTATTGTTACTGAATGTATTTACCAAACTTTTGAACTCTACCAAAAAAAGAATTGAATGCATGTGTTTGAATGGAAATATGATTCAGTAGACTTTAATACTAGAATGATTCTCATGGCCACAGTCACCGCCACTTATCTGCTCGATTTTGACTGAAGATTTTGACTTAGGTTGATCGGCTACCATTTCTATCACATACCTAATTTATTTCCTTTAATCTCATAATGAAATTGGGGCTTTTCTTAGAAGTTGTAAGTTTGGAACTTGGGTTCCTTTTGTAATTGGTTTCCTAATTAAAAATAATTTTATTTTATGGATTGAGTTTAACTCCATAGCCTTTATTCTACCATTAAAGGGAAGTTGTTCAAAATTATGATATATAGGGCTCTGAACTTGAAAAGTTATCTAATGTGAGCTCATAACAATAGGTCTGTTAATAGCTTCAACCATTTAGTTATTAATTAATTTCAACCATTTTATTCTTAGCTATATAGATACCAATCGCAATTTTTTAGGTCAGTTCAGACTTCTAATTTACTCATTTAAATTGTTTATACTTGAGAAAAGATACATAGAGGCAAGCTGTTTAGCTTCTTTCAAACTCATTTAAATTGTCTACCTATTACTAATATTATATTATATTATATTATCTGCTAAAACTTTTGGATGTTTCACTACAGATAAGCATTGTTTCTTTTACAGTCCCTTCAAGGAACAACATAATTAAAAACCATGCTCTCACTGTAGATAAGCACTGTTCTTTTTACAGTGCCTTCAAAAAGCAACATAATTAAAAAAGTCCTACAGGAAGAACAATGTTAGAGTTCTTTGGAAAGCTCTCACTCCTTCTGATATTTTTAGTCATAATCGTACCCTCGGTTCTAAGGCCATCATTTATCCATGTTGCTTAAAATCCATCTTGCTCAAAACATACCTAAACAAACTCATGGATAAAAAATAAAAGACACTAGTAGAATTTTGGGCATCCTTGACGGCAGCATCCTTGACGGCTTGGTCGTCAAGAATGTTCAACATTCTTGATGGCCAAGCCGTCAAGGATATTAACAATCTTGACGGGGAGTCCAACATCCTTGACGGGGGCCCGTCAAGAATGTTTTGGGCCCATATTAAAAAAAATAGTGGGAGAATACCCTCCAAAATTTTCACCCAAAATCAAACTTACCTTATCTTTTATTTCTCTCTCTTCCTCATCTTATCTCTCTCTCTCTCTCTCTCTACTGTTTTATCAAAACTCAGAACCCATCCCCCGGCCGACTCCTGTGCACTCGTCGCCGATCGCCTATCGCCGATCGCCGACCATCCTGATCACCGCACCCAGCGCCTTAACGTGGACGTCGACTCCTCGCCTCGTCCGTCATCATGAGAGCCGTAGCGCCCGGTAGTTGGGATCGTCGCTCATGCATAATCGTGGTCAGTCATTCGCCCTCGTCTGGTCTTGCGGTTCTCGTCGTTGCGCCGCCGCGCCCACATCTCCTCTAGGTATTTTCAATGCTAAATTTTAAATTTTAGCAATTATTATGATTTATTATTTTATTTTGTTTGAATTACTCAAATTCAAAGCCCTAATTAACCTTAAACCTAATTCAATCCCAAAGATTAAAACCCTAATTCAAATCTTATAAATCTAACAAGAATTATCCTAATACTAAACCGAATAACATTACAATAAGTCTAGAACCATAATTAAATTGATTTTCACCTTAATTTCATCTCTAATGAAACTAATTTAACTTTACTAACCTTAATCATACTTCTAATAACCTAACTAAACAAATTACTTAAATTATAATAAGTTTAACCTTAATTAATTAATTACCTAATTCTAGAACCCCAATTCAACTAAATTTAACCCAAATATCACATTAATCCAAACACTAGTTAACTAATATAACTATAATAGCTCTAACCTAATCATATTTAGTCTAATTAATTAAACTAATCTACAAAAATAATTCAACTAATAACCCTAATAATATTACCCTCCACATTTAGTCTAATTAATTAAACTAATCTACAAAACTAATTAGACTAATAACTCTAATAATATTACCCTAATAACATTACAATAAGTCTAGAACCCTAATTAAATTGACTTTCACCTTAATTTCATCTCTATTAAAACTAATTTAACTTTACTAACCCTAATCATACTTCTAATAACCTAATTGAGCAAATTACTTAAATTATACTAATTTTAACCTTAATTAATTACCTAAATCTAGAACCCCAATTCAACTAAATTTAACCCAAATATCACATTAATCCAAAACTAGTTAACTAATATAACTTTAATAGCTCTAACCCTAACCACATTTAGTCTAATTAATTAAACTAATCTACAAAAATATTTCAACTAATAACCCTAATAATAAACACCCCAACTCCATCTAGCTTTTACCTTAATATCATCTAAAAGCTAATTTTACTTTTACATTCTATTATCCAAACCCTTATCATAATCATTAGTCAAAATTCATGTACTATTATCACTTACATCCCATTTAGTTTGATATATAACTAATTTGTGCTATATATCATGTTTATGAGAATTGAAAATGTTACCCTAGTCTCCGATCGATAATGTTGTATGTAAATTATACTCCTAACATAAGATACACATCTCTATTTGGGTATGAAATTAATTTTTATATCTAAAAAGAATTGTGTATCTTATGTCAAGAGTATAATTCACATACAATATTATTGGATCTGTTAGGAAGGAGTTCCCTTCATACGGGTTAGGAATATAGTAATCGCCATCCATCTTTGTGTACTTTGTGCATTTTCATTTCTTAAAAATTTTGACAGATGCGTACTTCGTTGTTCTCGGTACAATAAGTATGTTGTTGTGCGTTTCGATCTATTATCGATGCGCAATATATCGCATACGATATTACCAGAAACGATGGGTAGGTGCTACCAAAATTTTAAGAAATGAAAAGCACAAAGTATGCGAAGATAGGTGTACGCACTACTATATTCCTAATGGGATAGGTCCAATTCCTATGACAGCCGGTAAAGTACTGTCCAAATCAACATAAGCTTACATTTGAATTTAAAAGAAATATAATTTATGTCTTGGCAACTTTCATCTAATCTTTATAATTTAACATTTAAGTAGATGGCATGAAGAAACTTTAACATTACATATCTATTAAATTTATTCATTAATCAGTAATTTAATATTAGTTGAGAATTATTTTGCACATATTACAAATACCTTAACTTTATGCATGCGATTTCACTAATTAAAAGTCATATAACATATAGATGAGGATAGTTTCGGATAAGTCATGGATTGATATTCCTCGTATTCAGAGATGGAGGGATAGTCAATATAAAGATGGAATAAATAATTTCATACAGTACGCTTTGGCAAACCTGAGAAATTTAGATAGTGAAACGATATATTGCCCTTGTTGTTGGTGCAAAAATTTAGAGTTAGTGAATAAAAGTGATTTAGCCACACATCTATTGTCAGGATTTTATGAAGAGTACAAATACTAGACATTTCATGGGGAGGGATGTCTTGAAGAAATGAATCTAGTGGCGGATATAGGTACATCCGACGATGGGAGGGTAGATGATACACGAACAATGTTTGCTGATATGTTACCTATACCTGATATGGATGAAACTGAAGATGTTGAGGATGCTGAAGTTGCAGAAAATGCTGAAGATGTGAATGATCCTAAGAACTTGGCTCGGATGATGAACTAATAGAAGACAATGAAAAAGATTTGTACGAGGGTTGCACTGAGTTCCCCAAATTATCATTTATGTTGCGACTTTTGCGTATAAAGACCCATAGTGAAATGGCAGATAAATATTTTGATATGTTGCTTAAATTGTTGCGAAAGTAATTCCGAAAGGAGAAGAGAGCATGCCAAGCAAATATTCTAAGGCTAAGAAGATTGTTTCTACTCTAGGACTTGACTGCAATAAGATCGATGCATGCCCTAATGATTGTATCCTTTACTATAAGGATAACAAAAACCTTCATGAGTGTCCAACTTGTGGTTTATCGCGGTGGGGACAACGCATAAACCATTCAACACAACGCCGAACAGAGACTGTGCTTAAGCAAAAAAAGATTCTAGCAATGGTGCTCTACCATTTTCCCTTGATACCTAGACTGCAGAGATTGTATATGAATAAAGACACTGCTAGGAGTATGAGGTGGCACATGGAAGAACGCATTGATGACGGTAAAGTCAGACATCTGGCTGATACAGAGGCGTGGAAGCATGTGGACCAGACTTTTCATTGGTTTGCAAATGAGTGCAGGAATGTCAGATTAGGCTTAGCTACCAATGGATTCAATCTATTTGGGCTTATGAGTTCGGGTTGGTCTACTTGGCCTGTTGTACTAATGCCTTATAATTTGCGACCTTGGCTTTATATGAAACAACCGTATATGCTCCTTTCATTGCTGATACCGGGAAAACATGCACCGGGAAATGATATAGATATCTTTTTGGAGCCACTAATTGATGAGTTAAAACAGCTCTAGACGAAGGGGGTCATGACATATGATGCTTATGCAAAGAAGTCGTTCCGACTTAGTGCTATTGTATTGTGGACAATCAATAATTGTCCAGCCTATGCTAATATGTCCGGTTGGTCTACGAAGGGGACATATGCTTGTCCAGTTTGTGGTCCGGAATTCAAAGGTCTTCATTTACAATACAGCGGAAAGCTTTGCTATTGGTTTAACAGGAGATGGTTGGATCAGAAGCATAGATACAGAACTAAAAGATGGAGCAAGTTCTTTGACGCGACTGTTGAGAAGAGGGATGCTCCTTGTTCATTAACCGGAGATCATATTGTGCATTTGCTTGGGAACTTACCAAAAGTCAAGTTTGAAAAAAAATCGTTATACAAAAGAGGATTTACTCGGAGTAAGAAACTTGCATCCACTCAAAAGGGTAGTGAAACGAAAGAGATCAGCACAAGGGGCGAACGATGAGAATGAAGCCGTAAAGTTGCCTGCAGGTTGGTCAAAATTCAGTATTTTCTTTCAACTACCTTACTGGAAAGAGCTAAAAATACGACACAACTTGGACGTCATGCACATAGAAAAAAAATATATGTGATAATCATGTGTCAAAATTATTGCAAGATAGTAATAAATCAAAGGATGATCTTCGAGCTCGACAAGATCTACTTGCATTGAACATCAGAGAAGAATTGCAACTGAAGAAGATTGTTGGACATGATAAGTATGAGTTGCCTGTGTCTCGTATTACAATGTCGAAGACAGAGATGCAGATATTTTGTTAGGTCATTAAGTCAATGAAGATCTACTTAGTCAAATTATAGATATGTACAACCTACACTTATGTCTTTTACAAATATGTATATGTGAACACATGTCTGTACTTGTATATAATTTTTGTCCTATCAAGGGTTATTTGATATAGTAACTGTTGACAGCATCATCTTATACGTTAGCTTTTCTCCTTGGCTTTTTAGGAAAAGAACCTTTCAAGAAGAAAGGTCGTAAGGCGAGTGAGCTCAAAAAGAAATTACCACCAGATGGCTTTCGTGCCATTTTAAGGTGGGAAAGAAACCGGCTTCCTACCGGTGAATGGGCTAATCGGTTTACTTCATATATTGGGTGTTTGGCACGGAGGAATGATTATGCAAACCCATTTTTCGAACCTGAGCAGTTGCCCTTTCACTCTTTGGAACGTGTATATAGAGATTGTTGGGTAATTTAAAACTAAACTACTTTCTCCCTTTTATTTTTTTATTTTTATAGTCAATTGTCCTATTTATATAAATTTCAATGTGCAGAGATACTTCAATATGGAAGATAATCCTGTGGCATGGGATTTTTTATTTGGGTATGATGGAAAGTTCAAGCATGCCCTTAGGGAATGGAGACACGAAATTAAAAAGAAATGCTTCGAGGCATTCAAAGAGGATTGGGAGAGGTTCTACAAGCGAGATAAGAGAATTAACAAAGAAGATATTGCTGCACTTATGATATTGTGGAGCCAAGAAAAACACAAGGTAAATCTTAATTTAGTTACATTATTCAAATTGATTATTATATATTCATTAATAATATCGTTGTACTTGTTGAAGGCAAAATGTAAGAGAAATAAAGAAAACCGAGATGCAAAGTCACGATCACCATCTTTGGGACTACTTCATTTCTTGTGGTCTGGATCGATATTGTAGAATGATTATTTTATATTTTTCTATTATCAATAAATACTATTTATTCCACAGCTAACATTAATGGAGAAATATGTAAATCTCAGAACTCCTCCTTTATGCCGCTTCCTGAACTACATAAGAGGACTTTTGCTATAGTAAAGATGGGGTATGCGTCCGATGAAACAAAAAACAAAAGTTACAGTTGATTAATGAGATGCAGATATTTTAATTTTATGAATAAGTGAATTCAAGTTATGATGTGTCGTTGATATTATCTATGTACGTGATAATTTAAATTTTATTTTGATCTTTTATGTTTTTTAGGAAGCATTGGATAATACATATGCAGAGATTATTACACAGAGTCAGGAGCCACTTAGTGTGGAAGAGAATTACAAGGTGTCTCATTAATTTATGGACTTCCTAAGAAGGGAAGGACCAGGTGGTTGGGAATAGGAGCTCAGAGGGTGTCCACATTATCCTAGTCCTCGATGTCGACGGCGTCTTCTAGTATGCCCTCGATGACATCATCATACATGCCGCATGAGGATTACACACAGCAGGCGATGCAGCTTGTTTCGTCGGCGATGAGACATTTGGATGGTCAGATTTCTGAGGAGGTGTGGGAGGATATTATGGAGGGGTGCATGAAAGTGGTCCACCCTACTTCATCGTACGGGATGGTTTCTACACACATCATGAAATGTTGTAAACGTAAAATTCCTACTCGGCTGCAAATGTCACTTATGGAATTTATTGCCTCTCAAAAGGCATTTACCGGCGGCGGGCAAACTAGCGGACAGACTAGTGGACATGTATATGTTTATTTTGGTTTGTCCATTTTAGTTTATTGTTTGAAAAGTTTGTACAGTGGTTCATTATGATTTAATTTACAATTCATATTGATCGTACCAAGAACTTTCATAAAAACCAATTTGCAAGTCGGAGGTTGTAACGAAATACCATCTTCCAATTATTTTTTGTGGCAGATAAATACCAATATGTGATTCTTATACAAATTATTTTGTTATTAGTGTGCAGATGATGCTGTGGGGAGTACAACTCGTAGAAGTAGAAACTCCGGCGAAAATGGGGATGAGGAAATGAATGAGGAGGAAGACCAAAATTAGTGAGTTATGTCATGTATCTTGGACATGTATGAGACATATATACACTTTTGCATTTGGACCATTTTTAGTATTTTATATATCCTAGACTTATTTGTGGTGGTGATTGCTCAGTTGTATGAGAGATATTTATGTATGATTTATGGATGACTTGAGTAGGTAATGTGGTTTGTTTTGATGATTATGATAAGATCATTGTGTTTGTTGATGTCTTTGAATGTATTTTTACTTAAATATTATCGTGTACAGGATATTTGTTGTATATATAGGGGAAAATCTATTTTTTAGCATTTTTTTCTTCAGATTATGTACATCCTTGACGGCCGTCGCCGTCAAGGATGCACATCCTTGAGTGCATTCTTGACGGCGCGCCATCAAGGATGTTTGTAAACATCTCTGACGGCTGCCCGTCAAGGATGTTTTTCCCGTCAAGAATGTTTCATCCTTGATGGGGCTTTTACCAATGGGGTATCCTTGACGGGCCCCCATCAAGGATGCACATTTTTGACGGGAAAACGTGCATTCTTGACGGGAATACCCGTCCAGGGTGTCCAAAATTCTACTAGTGAGAAGAAGAAGAAGAAACAAATTGAGATCTTGACCAGAAAATTCACCTTCTTCCTTTTGAGGACTCCTTTAGCGTTTGCAATGCAGGTGATCTCAATGATGTAATTGAATACTGGAAGATGCAGTAGCAGCGGTCCATCGATTACGCCAGCCAATTTTTTTGCCAACCGCCAGCAAGTTTTGTTCCGATGTTTGTCAATTAACAATTCAGCGTTCTTCTATATAAGCTGAAATTTCTATTCCTTGTGTTTGATTTAAGATAATAACAGAGTATTATTATTATTATTATTATTATTATTATTATTTTGTAGTTGCTATATAGTTGGGACAATGGATGAAAGCCTTAGAATGACATTAAATTGAGGCATAGGGTCCTTCCTCCTTAGCTGCCTCTCAGATGGCTGTTTCGGGTCTTTTTATATTGCAATTGACACAGATTACAATTAGAAGACTCACAATGAAACTAAGAAAAATTTATATTTCCTGGGAGTTCTTTTCTGTATGCTGATGGAGCGTCAATCTTGTACTCGTTGACGCACCGACTAAGACGATGAGTCTTTTGCTGTTGATGAAAACTTGGTCGCTTGGGAGATAACTCAGTCTTCTCTTAGCTCTGAAGTTGGGTTGATTTCTCGATTCGTTCGTATATAAGTGGGTTGATCTCTCTAAGATAAGATCCTAAAAAATGAGCAATCTCCTCTCCTTTTATAGGCTAAAAGAGAGAGTTAATGGTCTTTAATTGTGGATTAAATAGCCATCAAAATAGGAGATAGTGGGGAGCGGTTATTCCCTTGAAAATAGCCCTCAAACGGCTATTTGGCAGGGTTCGCTGATTCGGCTAAGCTCGCTGAAAACGTTTAGGCGAGGCTCGCTTAAGACATTTAAGCGAGGCTTGCTGAAGACGTGGGTGGGTCATTGCTTCTGGATCGTGGATGGCATGGACCATGTGGATGGCTGCTAGCGAAGTCCACTGATATCAAGTGGCGAACTTTGTATGGTTCGCTATTGATTCGTTTGGGCTGAACCAAAATGGGCTGTGTGGTGATGTTCGCATGCTTGTTCGAGCGAGCTTCGCCATAGCCTGTTGTGAGCTCGGCTTTGGGCCCATTTTGAAGTGTTTAGCCCATGGGCGTTCACTTCTTGATTCCAAGCTGAACATTGGCCTGGATAGAATATATTTTAACCGTCTACAAGACACTCCCCCCCCCCCTCCAAGTTTTCAAGATCCTGCATTTGCCTTGTAGCTATGATTGAAGTACTTTGGGTAATTAGCTAGAGGTGTACTGTTGAATGTAGCTCGAGTCGTCTTGTTTGGATTGAAAATTGTCCTCATTCTACTTGGTCGCCAGAGGTGTAATGTTGAACGTGGCTTTAATGAAAACCTATCAAAATAGAGCAAGAGAGTTTGGGCAAATATTTATGGCTTGGATCCTACCAAATTGTTTCCTAATTTCTAAGCAATACAAATTTAGAAGTCAATTATAGATAACATGGGATCTACATTGTGCATGACATAGTTTTAAGCTCATGCAATCAAGCAAGAATCTTTCAACTTCCCCAAAACTGAAAGAGTCAAATTTATTTTTAAAAAAAATATCTCTGCACTACCGTAAATTATTAGTTAAATTTATATTTCAGGAACAGATTTTCAATGATACTAGTTCCTAAAACCAAGAGCGGAGGAATAAAACTGAAAAATACCTGATAACCCAATAAGAATCCCAATAATAAACCTCCCAAAACATTGACCCGGGCACCAGCATGGGCTCCGGCAACGGTAGCAGGGTATGCAAATCCGGATCCTCCATAACTCCATCCGAGACCCGCCTGCTCAAATTCTTCCACAAAGAGTGAACCTCCAAAGCCCAACCCCTAACTTTTTCATTCTTCACCTCAGGCACGAACCCCTCGGGCTCGGGCACGAAATCGACGGGCACGTCCCCGACCATATCCGACCCGGCCTCCCCGAAGTAGTCCTTAACGAAGCGGTGGAGATCGGGGACGAGTATTGACCCGTTGACGTGAGGGAGATCGGCGAAGGCGGCCTCGGTGACGGAGAGGGGGAGCTTGAGGGGGAGGTCGACGTAGAGCTTGGAGTCGAAGTCGGTCGGGCCCTGCGATTTGAGGGCTTCTGATTGGAGGCGGACGAGGAAGGAGAGGAGAGGTGGTGGGCCTGGTGGGGCCCCCGGTGCAGGGAGGGGGCTGCGCGGTGGAAGGCATAATTAGGAAAGAAGAGAAGCAGAGTAGGAGGATGAAGAGTGAAGAAGGGCCTTTTGGTAATTTAGGGGGAGGTGGGGGTGTACGGAGCGTGGCCATCGGAGGAGGAAACCTCGGGAGGTTGTTGGGTCGTAAAAGCGGAAAAGGATACCTGTTGGAGGAGTTGCGTCGTGAGGACGGGTTTTTGACAGCCGTTGGACCGTGCAGGCGGGGAGTTGGGATTTTTGGACGGGGGTTTTTGGACAGTTGTTGGACCGTGCAGGCGGGAAGTTGCATTTTTGGATTAGGTGCAGTCACCGCTGAGTGGGTTTACTTCACCTCCCATACACCATTTATTAATCATTAGGAAAAAGAAGTGTAGAGAGTAGCGGTCCATTTAGCAAAATGAGATGCCAAAAAGAAATCCGGTTATTCTATCAAAATTTTCCCATAAAATGGGATATGATCGATATCAATCATGTGTTGTTAGAACATTAGTTTGAGAATTTTAACATTTCTATTTATGGTGCAAATCGTTCCCTTACTATTGAAGTAGTTCAGATAGGATCTCTATTCTACAAAGTGATAGTCATGTGCTGAGGTTCGCTTTATATGTCACATCAAAATGTTTCGCTCTCACCATTTTATCTCTTCGTAACTCCTTTTGTTAAGTGAGCCGCCACCTAATAACCATCAAACCCTAATTGTTATTATTTTTAATAAAAAATTACCTTTAAAAAAGCAAGGTGTGGCAATAAATATGATCCATAGGAATTAAGTAATTTTAAATAAAATTGGGTTTTTGTTCTTTAGTACCCAAAGCTGTACCTTTTAAAGGTTTTATTTTGAAATTTTATTTCGATTGATATTTTAGAGTCTGGATTTTGTTCTTTTCTTTTTCCAAACTTAAAAAAATAAAATTCACTTTTCTAGACTGATATCTATTACTACTTATTAAAAGAAGCCAACCTTTGGGACCCATTTTTTTGTGTTATACCCTTACTTGGTCACATCTATTGTAAACCCAATAATATCCTTGCAACTTAAAGGTTTTAAAAACATTTATAATGGGGCAAAATTGGAAAACTAAAAAAATAATTACATGACCCACATCTTCTCTTAACTTTCCACTTACCCATGTTTTAAATCCTCCACCAGCATTCTCCACTTACCCACGTTTTAAATCTAAAGAAAAAAATCAAAACCAATCTCTTTGTTCTCCATTCCGCATCCATCTTCCTTCTGTAAGATTCAGCAGAAGCTCTGCCTCTGATAATAGAACTTTTTATAAGTAAGTTTCATGCATTTTTCAAAGTTTTTGTTTTATTGTATAACTATGTACATTTAAAATTTCCCATTCAATTGTATATAATGTAATGCTTTCAAGTATTTCCTATCAAATATTCAATCTCCCACGGTCAGTAAAATTTGAGATTCGAAATTAGTTATTTTAATACTTTTCAATCTGAATGTTGCATATAACTTAAAGGATAAATTACACTAAACCTTCATGAACTTTTAGTGTTTTGCCGCAGACCCCTATGAACTTTGAAAATCACACTAAACCCCAATACCTTTCTGCATTTTGCAGATAATCCCCATAAATTAGAATCAGAAAACAACATAAAAAGGCATTTTGAAAGTTATTGTGGGTTTAGTGTAATTTACCCAAAAGATATTAGGATTTTTCGCAACAATTATTGGAGGTTTAGTGTGATTTTGAAGTTCATAGGGGTTTGCTGCTATATGCTGAAAATTCATGGGGCTTAGTGTAGTTTACCATAACTTAAAATTCTTTTCATGATATTGTTGGTCAAACCATAATATTGACAATTTTCTATTGTCTACTCTACATAACAATGCTAACGATTTTTTTGCACAAATTTGTTGTTTATGCACGCATCGCGTGCACTGGACATACTAGCTCTTGAGCAAAAGTAACGTCAACTTTTTCGCACTTCGGAGTTCAAAGTTTCAAAATAGAAATTTAGCTTAAGTGTTTATTTTGAAATCATTAGTATTCCTTTATTGATACATAAGTTATGTCAAATAGATGGTCTCCAATAGTATGAATTTTTAATTTGAAAGATGAATTCTTTAATTTAGATAAATTAGCATCTACATGTTAGATATTGTTCAAAGTAGTCAAGTATTATTTATAATGATATTCATTAAGCTGATGTTGACTCGATGATTTAACTGAGCATTACCATAGATACTTTGTTGGCGTATTATCTTTGTTTGGTTGTTTGATGCAGGTAGGAATTTTATTCTGTTCTTGCCGTTTTGTTTTTGGGGGTAATTACATATTAGTCCTGTTTATGTTAGATAGTCAATTGTGGGGATAACTGGATATTTAGAGGAGTTTAGGATACATTGATTGTCTTTGATGGCTAATCAACAGAAGGGAAGAAGATTCCTGCACAAATAACACCGTTAGAGGATCGGAGTTTGGTTATCCGATGTACCCTCCGACGCTCAAGTTAGTCACTGATTGAGTAGATATGCAGAATTTAGTTTCAAAGTATTATGTAGCATAAAATTGTGTACCTTCAAATAGTGGATATTGCCCACTATTTATAGAGGGTTGATAGGGGCATATTGCTAATTTGACCGGGTCGGTACAGTCGGCTGATCAGACTGCACTTTACATGTGTCGACAGCCGGTTGATTGAGTCACATTCGTGTTTAATATGATAGTGACAGAGCGGCTGAAGTGCTAGAGTGGTCCGAAGAGTCATTACTTCGGCCCGAAGAGTTACGATGACTCTGGCTCAACATTAAATGCGAGGGTGACTGAACTGAACGACGAAGTATGACTATTGAAGCTGATAGGTCGTGTCGTTATTCAAGACATTCTCTAGCAAGTCCGAGTAGAAGATGTCTTTCGTCTCGGACCCGGGTCGCAAAACTGGTCTGAAGATGTCTTTCGTCTCGGACCCAAGTTAAATAAAAGATATGAACGAGGTCAATATCCGATTCATGCTTTTAGATTTGTGGGACTTGGTCATTCTTTAGCTGTTTATTATCCTTAGTAATTTTCAGGGTATAACACTGGCTCCTTTCATATGGACTCAGGAAGCATATTTGAAAGAAACTAAACCGTCTCACCTCTTTGTCGTCTCGGGGATCTGAACCATCTTTTTGGAAGGCAGCTGTGATGTGACAGTAAGACGTCAGCAGAGATCGTACAATAGTTTTTGGCAGAATGGTGCATTGGTTATCGAGCGGACACCTCGATTGACTGAGGGTCGCTTTAGTTCTCAAAAACTGCTAGCGGTCTTTTAGATAACCGAGCTAGCCGTTCAGATGGCGCCACATGTCGTCTACCCACTCCTATATGAATCTACTCCTTCCATTCCTTTCTCACTTTGCAAACCCTAAAAATTTTCTGTGCTTCGTCGGCAAGAACTCATCTTCTTCTTTTAAGATTTTGTATTCCTCTTTAATTGTTTCTATGGCGTCCAACAGTCAGCCTTCAGTCACTCGCAACGGGGCCAGAATTGTTCTGTTGCAAAAGTTTAAGTCAACGATAACCCAACCTTGTCTCGAATAGATTGCTATGGATTTTGATACACCCACCGGATTCACTTTGTCGATACCAGCGAGAGAGCACTCCATTTATCATCATAGCGGCAATTTGATGCTAGTGTATTACCACCATTTAGAATGACCTTTGTTTGCCACTGCACCCGTTCTTCTTGCGGGTGTTCGAAGCTTTGGGGATTTCGTTGGTGCAATTGAAGCCAAACTCCATTGCTCTTCTCATCATCTACCATAGAGTTTATGCGAAAACGACAATGGGGATTTTGGGCAACCTGTTGTGCACCAAATGTAGCAAGAGTGAAGGCCACTTCTATTTGCAGATGGTCGGTGGCTATCGCCTAGTCTCCAACATCGCCGACATGAATAAGGGATAGAAGCAGAAGGTCTTCTTTATTTTTGGTGCCGACTCGATCATGGACTGTTCTACATGGCCGGAGATAAAGAAGGAGGCTCTAAGGGCGGCGCCACTCTCAGAGATCGAGAGGTTTGAACTGAAGAAGATCCAAGCCTATAAGGGGTCCCATCGTAGCGAGAATTTATTTGATAATGCCATGCTCCGATCTATCAGCATCTCTCACGCTCCCGCTACTGAGGCGGATTTAGCTCGGGCCGCTCTGCTGGCTCTAGAGGTGGACCACATAGATGTTCCTCAAGCCAATCCTACTGAGGGGCCCGGGAAGCACCTCCGTCCGGAGTTGGTGGAGGAGGAGGTTCAGGCCCTACGTCAAAATATGGTCGAGATTGCGGTCCAGCTGAAGGGCTCGGGGTCAGCTACAGCCCAGGCCGAAAATGTCTGAAAAGAAGAAAAGGAAGAAGTTGGCCTCGAAGTGGCGTTGTCAGACCGAGGGCAGTGCTCAGAGACTTCTCGCCTTGGATGATGAGGCGGCTGAGGAGGAGTTGGGGCAGGCTGAGGCTGTACCCGGGCAAACTAGTGGGGCTTCGATCCAACAAACTTCCCAAGCTCTTCCACCCAAAATTGTCAAGGTGGATGCTGATTCTCTACACCCGGTAGCTAAGCAGGGGGCCATAGGTGGAGATATTCCTGTCTTGGACTTGACATGAACTAAGGCCCTGACTTGGATGGGGGCTGATGTGGAAGCACAGGTTGAGTCGGAAGAGGGCCTCAAGTCTTCTAGGAGATCCGAGAAAGAGCCAGCTGTTGAGGAGCCAGTCGTCGAGGAGGGGTCAGGCTCTCAAACTACCACGCAGGAGGGTCGATACGACGGCCCTTTGCCTATCGTATCGATGAGGTTTCCCCTCACAATTAGGAGCAATTTAGGGTGATTTTGACCGGACCAGCAAAGGCTCGTCCTAGCCATGAGAAGGAGCCGTCAGAGGAGTGCATTTTTGTCCCTGAGCGTCGGATGGATTCTAGGGGATTGGTCCTGGAATTCAAGTCCGATCAAGCTAAGCGATAGAGCAGTTTCTTCTTACAGAAGATGGGACGCTACTGAGCAGGGCCCCTAATGTCGGCCTTCATCAAGCCCTCCGAAGTTATCTCAACGGGGGGCTCTTATTGCGTTTGAGTTATCCCATCAACTCGAATTGTCTCGGGACCTCTTTTACAATCTTTGGGGTGAGTTAGAGGTGCACAAGGAGGCTCAGGAGGAGGCCAAGCTGTTGGCATTCCACCAAGGGGAGTGAGCTTGACGTGCTTCAGAGGGGTCGAGCGAGGTGGGAGTGTGAGCAGACTACTCAGGATGAGAAGATCAAGGCTTTGATCGAGGCTTTCCGATAGAAAACAACCCATCTCGCAGAAACCCGCGAAGAGATAAAGGCTCTATAAGAAGACCTCGGCCATCTTCTCCATGATGTAGGCATTGTTGAGGAGAAGATCAAGTACCTCGAGTCGTAGGTTCAGGCTGAGAGGAGGAAGAGAGATGATGCATTTGAACAAGCCCAAGTGGCTTGCCTCGATGCTGAAGAGCTAAGGGTCAGGCTGCGCGAAGACGTGGCTCTGCAAGAGTCATCCAACAGGAGGCAGCTCGAGCTGCTCGGGAGGCTGAACAGCAGTGTGATTCTCTACTTGCCCAAATCCAAACACTGTAGGGCTGAGTGACCTTCCTGGAGTCAGACATTCACTAGTTTAAAGTGGTCGAGAAGTATCGTAATGATACTCTTTGAAAGGTGGAGGTCGCTCTTGCTTGTAAGGCTGGGTTTGACTATCGTATGTTGCAGCTTCCTTCCAAGCTTAAGATCCATTCTGACGGTTCAAGTACCCCTCCCAGGTTAGTGACTACCTTGAAAGAAATTGAGGTGGCGGGAGGAGGACTTGCACTGGTGAATGAAGGAGAAGAAGAAGAGGCCACCTCCGAAGGATCATGTGAGGATGCGGGTGATGACTCTAGTGAAGCCAGCTGATCGTCCATAGACGCTCCTGGTTCAAGCTCCTAGCTTGCCCCTACCCCGGGTTCTAAGCCAACTCCTATTCCAGACATCTCTTTTGACTCCTCCCTTGGGCCCTACTCCTACTTTCAGTCCTGCTCCTGCTCCGAGTTTTGGTCCTACCCCAAGTTACGCCCGGCCCGGGTTACTTACGCCCGTGTCACGCCTCATGAGAAAATTTATGTGTGTGTGTGTGTATAGATATGTATGTATGTATATATGTGTGTGTGTATGTATGTATGTATGCGCGCGCGCACACACACACACACACACACACATATATATATATATATATATATATATATATATATATATATATATATATATATATATATATATATATATATATATATATATATATATATATATATATATATATATATATATATATCTTAGAGTCATGTAAAAAGTCATGTAATATTCTTGATGATTGAATAAAAAGACTTATTTGTGTTGACTTTGTTCTGGTTGTTTGCTTCTCATGCGTGCCTTTATTCTGAAACGTCTAAGTATTTCAGCTTTAATTGAGTCTGTGATGATCGAGTCGTAAGGGCTCGCTTTGTGCCTTGGGTTTACTCTGAGAGTGGACACCAAGCTCTTTGGTACGTGCCTTGGTTTTAATCGTGAGATTGATACCAAGGTCTTTGAGTGTCTTGGATGAGTTGGTGATGACTGAGTCGCAAGGGCTTCTTTCATGCCTTGGTTTTACTCTAAAAAGACATCAAGGTCTTGCACGCCTTGCACGAGTTAGTGGAGACTGAGTCGCAAGGGCTTCCTTCATGCCTTTGTTTTACTCTGAAAAGATACCAAGGCATTGCATGCCGAGTCGATGAAGACCAAGTCGCAAGGGATTCCTTCGTGCCTTGGTTTTACTTTGAAAAGACGCTAAGATTTGGCGTGCCTTGGACGAGTCGATGGAAATTGAGTCGCAAGGGTTTCCTTTGCGCCTTGGATTTACTCTGAAAAGAAACCAAGATCTTTAGTACATGCCTTGGTTTTACTCATGAGAATGATATTAAGGTTTTTGAGTATCTTGGATGAGTCAGTGATGATCGAGTTTGCAAGGGCTGCATACAAATTAGCAAAAAAGCAAAATATTTTTCATTGATAGGAGGTCTTACAATTACATTTACTGGAAGTATTTCTTGAGATGTTCTACATTTTAAGGATGCTTCAAGAGCCTCCCATCTTGGCTCTGCAACCAGTATGTCCCCAGGTAAGCTTATCTGATAATAGTGTAAGGCCCCTTCCAGTTAGCGACGAGCTTGCCACGATGAGTATCTTTATTGAAGGTGGCTTTTCTAAGGACCAAATCTCCAATTTTGAATCTCTGGGGTCAGACTTGGCTATTGTAGTATTGGGCAATGCGCTGATGATTGATGATTGATGACTTGCGCTTAAAGCACTTGCTCTCTGACTTTGTCGATGAGGTTGAGTTCGCTTCACAAACTGGATCCATTGGCTTCTTCGTTGAAGTGTCATAGTCGCAGAGTGGGCATGCCGACTTCTACTGGGATGACTGTTTTTGCTCTGTATGTTAACCTAAATGGAGTCTCTCCCATAGAAGTTTTGTAGGTCATTCTATATGACCATAAGATACCAGGGAGTTCTTTGACCCAGGCTCCTACGGCTTCGTGTACTTTCTTCCTTAGTGCTTGTAGCAGGCATTTGTTTGCTACTTCCACCAGACCATTACTCTTGAGATGTGCCACCGAGGAGAACTTGAGTTGGATCTTCCATTCTTCACAGAAATCATGGAATCCCTTGCTGTCAAATTGCATTTTATTATCTGTTATGAAGGCTACCGACACCCAAACCTGTCGGTGACTGATTTCCACACAAAATTATGGATATTGCTTTCGCCAATCTTCGCCAATGCCTCAGTTTCTATCCACTTTGTGAAGTAGTCTATGGCGACGATTAGGAACTTTCACTGCCCGACTGCTATTGGAAGAGGTCCCAACAAATCTAAACCCTACTGGGCAAATGGGATCAGGTTGATGAGAGGAGTGAGCTCGGTTGCTGGAGCCTGCGGGATGTTAGAGAAGAGTTGGCAGGCCTTACACTGGGTTGTGAGCTTCTTGGATTCGACCAAAATGGTCGGCTAGTAGTAACCTTGCCCGATAACTTTTTGTGCTAGGGTTCTAGCCCCTATGTGATTCCCACATATCTCCTCATGGATCTTTCTCAGGACATAGTCTGCTTCTTCGGATCAAAGGCACCAAAGGTAGGGACTCATACTACTACTAGTGTAAGAAAGACGGTAGAGTTGATCTTCAATCATGAGATACTTCAAGGCCATCCTCTGCTAGCTTTTAGTTTCTGTTCGGTTCTCAGGTAGAGTTCCCTTTGTTAGATATTGGATAAGTGGATCCATCAAACATGGCTCAGATGGAAGCTCTACCTGCATGATTGAGTCTACTGTGGCTTCAGCATTGCTGGGCTGTTGGAGGGAGTCCATGTATACTAGCCCCTGACTATTTTATGAGCTTGAGGAACCTAGTTTGGACAGGGTGTCCACATGAGCATTGTGCATTCTTAGGACTTGCATAATTCAAAACTCCTTTAGTCTACCCAGCAACTCCTTGGCTTTCCCCATGTATTTTGCCATCCTAGGGTCTTTTGCTTCATAATCCCCCCGCACTTGGTAATTAATGAGCTGGGAGTCGGTAATAATGAAAACTGATTCCACCTTGACTGCTAGCGTAGCTCTGAGTATAGCTAAGAGAGCTTCATACTTGGCCTCATTGTTGGAAGTTAGAAAATTTTAAAAGCGATGGAATATTCATGAATGTGCCCCTCTGGGCTATGCAGAACTACTCTAGCTCTACTACCGCTGTCTCTCGATGATCTGTCTAGTTTCAACAACCACCATAATGAAAATTCTGGTGAATCATACTTGGGAATACTGTTCTTCCTAGATGGGATTCTCTTGATCGGCTTTAGGAGCGGTGGAGTGCCAGGAGGAGGAACTAGTTCTAGAGCTGGCAGGCCGCCTTCCGGGTCGGATGAGTCAACGAGGAAGTCAGCTAGGACCTGGGCTTTTATGGCCATCCTGGATTCAAGTGGAACATTATATTCACTGAGTTCGATGGACCAGTTGATCATTCGCCCAAAAGTGGTAGGACTGCCGAGTGCTTTCTTTAAAAGTAGATTGGTCTGTACTATCGCTGTATGAGCTTGAAAACGTAGACGGAGCCTTCTAGCTGTGGTGATGAGAGCGAATGAAGCTCTCTCAATGAGGATGTAGTTAAGTTCGGCCGCTCTCAAGATGTGGCTTACATAATATACCGGTTTTTGGGTGTTCTCTTCTTCATGGACCATGACCAAGCTTACAGCTTCTGAGGAGATAGTCAAATAGAGGTAAATTGGTTCCCCCCTATGGGTATGCTTAGTAGGGAGCCTGGAGGTCAGATACCTCTTAGGCTCCATGAAGGCACTGCTACATTCTGTCGTCCTCTCGAAGTTGTCTCTGGGTCTTTTGTCCCCTCTTAAGACTTTGAAGAAGGGAAGGCTTCTTTCAACCGATTTGGAGAGAAAACGGCTTAAGGCCGCTATCCTTCCGTTCAACTTTTGGATGTCTCTCACTATACGGTTCGGGCATCCCTTCAATGGCAGCTATCTTCTTAGGATTGACTTCAATTCTTTTTTGGGTTATTATGAAACTGAGGAATTTACTCGATTGAACCCCAAGAGCTCACTTAGTTTGGTTAAGCTTCATCTGGTATTGGCAGAGAACGGAGAAAGTTTCTTCGAGATCCGTGACATGTGTGGTAGCATGTTTGGACTTTACTAGAATGTCATCCACTATGTCTCCATGTAGCGACTGGCTTGATCCTTGAAGATCTTGTTCACCAACCTTTGATAGGTTGCTCTAGCGTTCTTGAGGCCAAAGAGAATTACCTTGTAACCAAAGGTGCCATGGTCTGTGATGAAAGAGGTCTTCTCCTCATCAAACTCCGCCATCTTGATCTGGTTGTACCCTGAGAATGCATCCATGAAGCTAAGCATTTCATGGCCTGCACTCTCGTCTACCAGTTGGTTGATCCAGGGAAGAGGGCAGCTATCCTTGGGGCAAGCCTTGTTCAGGTCAGTGAAGTCCACACACATCCTCCATTTGTTACTGGCCTTCTTGACTGGTACCACGTTGGATAGCCACTTGGGGTACTGGACTTCTCGGATGAAATCGGCTCTCATCAGTCGGTCAACTTCTTCTGCGGTCACCTGCTGTTGCTCGGGTCCGAGGTGTCTCTTCTTCTGTCGGACCGGCTTACTATGTCTTTTGACTAACAACTCAAGACTTATTAATTCTGGGGCGATGTCTAGCATTCTTTGGGCCCCAGGCAAAGACATCTGCATTGGCATGGAGGAACTCAATGATTGCTTCTCGCTGTGGTTCAACTAGCTCCGACCCAATTTTAACTTTCTTGGTTTCATCAGGGCCGAGCTCAACCTCCTCCAGTTCTTCTACGGAGTAGTCCCCTCCCGTTCTTCATCTTTCTGTAAGTAATCTTGGGACTTCTCAACTGGCAAAGTCTCAAAAGTTCCTTTTCCCTTCATCGAGAGTAGATAGCATGATATGGCTTCTCGCTGATTGCTCCGCACTAGGTCGACTCCTTCTGGTATCGAGAAATTGGTCATCTGGTGGTACGTGTTGAAGTTAAATTATTTTATAAAAAAAATCATCAATAAATAAATAATATGCAAAGGTGCATCTCATTAGCAACAAGCCTATAGTTTGCGCCCAATGTTCAGTTGTAAAACTTGCAGAAAAGAGAATTTGATAATTCTTTTAAAGAGGAGGGGGGTTCCCTGCAATAAAACAAAAGTGGAGAAACTAAACAATACACAATCAATTCAAAGGTGGTTTATTTGTTTAATCTCATGTATGCATGGGCAACAAAAAATCACCTAACATGATCGAGTGTGGTCAGCTCAAAAAAGTAGGATTGGAGTGACTAGCTATCTCCTTATCTTAGAGTTCAGTAGAAGAAAATCCATCAAACAAAAGAATTCGGGTACAAATATATTATCATGAAGAAGCAGGCATTTGAGTAAAAGGGTAAAAGGCACAAAATCCAAAAGATTAGATGCCTGGGGTTCAAGTTTTATCTTATCACTACTCATGAAAAATCTTATCTCTATACATGCAAATTAGTTGATAGTTAATCTACTATATATATATATCAGTTGAACGCCTAAAAGGGAAGAAGGAAAAAAGTCCCCTGTAGCAAAATCTCAGTGCTCCCGTCTTCCCTCGGCCAGTTTTAAAAAAAAGGAGAGAAATTGTCAGTCTCATTCCCCGGCTTAGATTAAATATTTTAATCCTTCTTTTCACCTCCTCATCACAAAAAAGCTTACTCACACAAAATTTCCTCCGACCAAAATAAAAGGGATACTAACCGGCTACAAAAAAATTAATGATGGCTGCCAATTAACA